>CM056051.1:7351505-7471719 GCA_029574335.1 Rana kukunoris | reverse complement strand
CTTGCGCTTGCGAGACACTTCCACTGAGTAATCTGCAAATATCAACAGTTTGTGACCCTCTATCACTAGCCATCGAGCTTTGCGGAAGGCTTCCAGGATATCCGATCGGTCTGCATAGTTTAGAAATTTGGCAATCACCGGTCTCGGCGGCGGTCCGGTCTTCAGAGGGGGCTCCAATTCTATGGGCTCTCTCCTCTGTGCACCTGTGTTTCAGGCCTAGAGACTCGGGAATAATGGTAGTGCAAAGGTCAATCAAGGAGGACTGTTTAAAGGATTCTGGGAGACCGATAATCCTCAAATTATTTCTCCTGGATCGGTTCTCGAAGTCCTCCAGGCCGATCGTGCATGTGTTGTTGATCTTGGATAAACTTTTCCAATGCTCCAGTCATGTGGTGTTGGTCATCCTCCACTGAGGATACTCGCTGTTCCATATCATTCAATCTGTGTGCGTGTTCCCCAATTTCTTTCCTCAGTTGCATAATGCCCTCAGACACCGCCTTTGTCACAGCTGCGGTGATCGTGGGGGATAGCAGCGCAGCCACTGCCTGGGCTATCCGTGCGTGGGAGTTATCCGGTTCAAGGGCATTGGCTGCCGACATCTCCATAGCCTCCTGCGGTGTCTCCGAGATCAAATCACCGCTGTGGGGATTAGGCTGCTGAGTACCCTGAGGAGAGGGAGAGACCCGTGCTGCGGCGGCCATATTGTCTGCGCTCTGAGCCTGAACGAGGGGGAGCGCATCACTGGCGCTGACACTGGGGCTCGAGCGCGGCTGTGTAAGGTACCGATCCATCCGCTATAGCGTGGAGAGGACAGGGCGACCGCTGTGAGCTGAAGCGGGAGCGGCGTGCTGGCTTTGTATGCTGATAACTAGGCGGGCGTCACGGAGCCTCCGGACTTCTCGACCTTCACATACGGCGCCGGAACCGGAAGTGACACTTTTTTAAACATTGAAGTCGATGAGAGCATAGGGAAGTTTTTGATTGGGCAATAGGATGGGGGAAACTTTGATGGTGCAGTTTTGATGGGGCACTTTCTGATGGGACAATAGAATGGGGCAGTTTTTGATGGGGCAAAAGGATGGGAGAAATTTTGATTGTGCAGTTTTGATGGGGGCAGTTTTTAATGGGGAAATTTGATGGGGTTTTTGATGGGGTAGTTTTTGATGGGGCTATAGGATGGGGGCAGTGTTTTTGATGGGGCTATAGAATGGGGGCAGTTTTTTATGGGGTATAGGATGGGGGCAGTTTTTAATGGGGCAATAGGATGGGGCAGTTTTGATGGGGCAATAGGATGAGGGCAGTTTGATGGGGTAACAGGATGGGGCAGTTTTTGATGGGGGCAAAAGGATGGGGGCAGTTTTGATGATGGCAGTTTGTTGGTGGTAATACGATGGGAGAAATTTTGATGGGAGCAGTTTTGATGGTGGTAATATGATGGGGGAAATATGATGGGGGCAGTTTTGGTTATAGAAATTTTATGGGGCAATTTTATTGGGCAGCTCCTGCAAAAGGTAATTACTTTTAAAAAGATGCTAATTAGGGGGAATGCTGATTCTCGCTTCAACTTTTTCTTACGGATTTAAGCTTTGGAAATTCAGCTATTCAGCTGAGGGAAATGCATTTTCTAGTTTTACTTTTGTTGAGGGAAAACCCAATTCAGCCTCGGAAGGTTTTACCCCCTTTGCCACTTAAAGGTGTTGTAAAGGTACTATTTTTTTTTCTCCTAAATAGCTTCCTTTCCCTTAGTGCAGTCCTCCTTCACTTACCTCATCCTTCCATTGTGCTTTTAAATGTCCTTATTTCTTCTGAGAAATCCTCACTTCCTGTTCTTCTGTCTGTAACTCCACACAGTAATGCGAGGCTTTCTCCCTGGTGTGGAGTGTTGTGCTCGCCCCCCTCCCTTGGACTACCGGAGAGTCAGGACGCTCTCTACGTTGCAGATAGAGAAAGGAGCTGTGTGTTAGTGGGTGTCCTGACTCTCCTGTAGTCCAAGGGAGGGGGCGAGCACGACACTCCACACCAGGGAGAAAGCCTCGCATTACTGTGTGGAGTTACAGACAGAAGAACGGGAAGTGAGGATTTCTCAAAAGAAATAAGAACATTTAAAAGCAAAATGGAAGGATGAGGTAAGTGAAGGAGGACTGCACTAATGTAAAGGAAGATATTTAGGGGGAAAAAAATGTACCTTTACAACCCCTTTAACCACTTCAATACCGCACGCCGTCATATGACGTCCACAAAGGGGATCTCCCATCCCGGGTGGATGTCATATGACGTCCTGTACTTTGTGGGGGGATATCTGAATGATGGGGCACCTAGAGGCATCATTCAGATATCATTTTCTTCCTGCGGCGATCCTGCCCACCGTAAGAACGATCATATCGGCGGTTCTGCTGCTTGATCGTTCTTATAGGCGGCGGGAGGGTACGTCCCCCCCCTCCCACCGCCATCCGGTGCTTCTCCGGGCTCCCCCAGTCCCATCGGGGGCCTGGAGAGATGAACGCAGTCCACCAGATGTGAAGCATAGAGATGATTGGTGACCGGATGGTCACCAGTCATTTCTAGAGTTGCCACCTCATCCCTTTAAAACCGAACACATATGAAGTACACAGGTTCTGTGGCTAATTAAGGTGTTAATTAAACTCACTTGGTGCTTTACCTGCATTAAATTAGCCTCAGAACCTGTGTAATTCATATGTGTTCGGGTTTAAAGGGATGAGGTGGCCCGGGCGCGATGTGATGACGTACCCGTAAGTAAACAAACCGCAATTGCGGCCAGTAAGAATGAGATCTGTGAATTTCTTGTCACGATCCCTCGGTTTCCAGCCTGGAGGAGAAATGTGGAGGTCTTATTGACCTCACATCTCTCCATACAGAGGACCTGTCACACACATTTCCTATTACAAGGGATGTTTACATTCCGTGTAATAGGAATAAAAGAGATCGAATTTTTTTTTTGTACTTTATATGTTTATTTGTTTTTTTTCTTTTCTTTACATAAAACAGCGTATGGAAAGGCACAGGGCAAATACACTGCCAAAAACAAACATGAATACAATCCTCTTGACAAAAAAAATACATACATATTCGCTCTGGACCCTCCCATATACTCCCTCACTAAATCTTCCCACTCTAACCCTTTTCTTAATCCTCACTTTCTCTCACAGAGAGACAAGTGATGCATCCGCCCTTTTCCTGCTCCCCCCCCTCAAAAGAAGAGAGAAGAAAAAAAAAATGAATAAAAGAAAAAAAGAAAAAAAAAAAGGGAGAGAGAGAAGGGGGACCACATCCTCTCCCTCCCTTAAACCACAAATCATAACAGGAAAGTCAGTTTATCCTTCATATTATATTTTACATTATAATTCCCTGCGCGTATCCGATTTTTCGTTAATCAGGTTCAGTCATTAATCTTTTCCCCTCGTCTGAATTTTTAAATAAATTCCAGCTCTTCCACGTTTCTTTGTATTGTTTATTTTTACCCTTAGCTGAGAGAACTAGGTCTTCCATAGCTTCTATATCTCTAACTCTATTTATCCATTCTAAAACTGTTGGTGACGTAGTATCCCTCCACCGTAGGGGTATACCTGCTTTAGCTGCATTCACCAAATGGCAGAGTACTGAGTTCCGATAAGTCTGAACTGGGATCTCGGATAGGTGAAGTAGGAAAAAAGCGGGATCATTGGGTATTTTTAACTCAGAAATTTTTTGCAAAATTCTCATAATTGACAACCAATAAACTCTTATTTTTTTACAAAACCAAAATATATGAATCAATGTCCCGCTTTCTTCTCCACATCTCCAACATCTGTCAGAATTTTCATTGCAGAATTTTTTGAGTCGTACTGGAGTATGGTACCACTGCATTAAGATTTTATAGTTTAATTCTTGAGTTCGTGTACAGATTGAAGAGTTTAGAGTTAAAAAGATAATCTGTTTACGTTGTAATGCAGAGAAGGTCCTATCTAGGTCATTCTCCCATTTGTTAAGGCCTGGTATCTCCTGATCCTCCCTAAGTTTATTTAATAGTCCATACATTTTAGAGATCCCTCGGGCTAGTGGTTCTAAATCATTACAGTACGACTTAAAGATTGTTAACTGACGATGAAAATTACTTCCCGGGCCTAATGATCTAAAAAAGTGACTTAATTGCAACGCCTGCCAGATATTGACTTCAAAAGGACCTCCTATTTGTATCAATGTTTTAATCGATGGCCAGTTTTCTGATATAATAAAATGTGAGGCCTGATATACTCCTTTCTCAATTAATAACTGGAAAGATCCTCTTTCATTACCCGGGCTAAAACTTGGGTTCCCTAATATAGGAAACAAGGGTGATCGCGCTGTAGAAAAGTTCCCGTTTTGACATATACGTGCAGTAATTTTTAGTGTTGTGCCAATTATCGGGTGATTTTTAAGAGGAGCCGGTAATACTGTATAGCACCAACGTGCTCTACCTAAAGGAACTGTACTTAACTGCTGTTCTATATTAACCCACCTCTTAGATCTAGTATGTCTACACCAGTCCACTAATCTAGATAGATGTACTGCATAATAATACTTAAATATATCTGGGACCCCCATTCCACCAAGATTCTTAGGCATAGTCAACAGATCTCTTTTAATCCTAGGACGTTTCCCGGCCCAGATAAAATTCATAAATAAACTACGTATCTGACGCAAAAAAGTCACTGGAATCCTAATTGGTAGCACCTGAAGTAAATACAAAATTTTCGGAAGAACGGACATTTTAATTATACTAATGCGACCAAACCAAGAATGGGAACCAAGTCGCCATTTGTCAAGTAGGGCTCGTAATAGATTATACATTGGTAAAAAAATCATTTTAAAAATGTCCTTTTCTTTTGATGGGATATTTGTGCCCAAGTATCTAAGCATTGGACTCCATTTAAAACAAAAATTTGCCCGAATGGAGTCCCGAGAGAGAGGTGATAGTGACATGCTCATGGCCTCAGATTTAGTCTGATTAATTTTTAAATTAGAGAGAGTGCCATATTTCTCAATCTCACCCAGCAAAGTAAGGAGAGAAATATGAGGCTCAGTTACTGAAAAAAGCATATCATCCGCATAAGCAGAAACCTTGTGGATTCCTTCCCCAACCCTAATACCCCGTATATTCGGATTCAGGCGAATTCTGTTCAACAGTGGTTCCAAAGAGATAACGAAGAGAAGGGGTGAGAGGGGGCAGCCCTGGCGAGTACCATTCGAGATGCCGAAGGGTTCAGAAAGGACCCCATTTGCCTTTACAACCGCCTGAGAGATCGAATTTTTTTTTTTTTTTTTCAAAGTGTAAAAAAATAATAAAGACGTAAAATAAATAATAAAAAAAATTTAAACGCCCCTGTCCCCGGTAGCTCTCGCTCAGAAGCGAACACACACAAAAGTCCCGCCCACATATGCAAACGTCGTTCAAACCACACATGTGAGGTATCGCCGCGTGCGTTAGAACATGTGCAACAATTCTCGCACTAGACCTTCTCTGTAACTCTAAACTGGTAGGGCCAGATTCTGGTATATTTGCGGCAGGGTAGCGTTTCCTATTTACACTACGCCGCCGCAACTTACAGGAGCAAGTGCCGTATTCTCCAAGCACTTGCTCCGTAATTTGCGGCGGCGTAGTGTAAATGGCCTGGCGTATCCCCGCGTAATTCAAAGGGGGCGGCTTGTATTTAAATTAAGCGCGCCCCCAAACTGAACGAACTGCGCATGCACCGGCCGTAAACGTAGCCCAGTGCGCATGCTCCATAGTACACCGCAAATACATTGGTTTTGACGTGAACGTAATTAACGCACAGCCCTATTCGTGACGAGTTACGTAAACAACGTAAACAACGGAAAAAAACGACGCTGTCCCGACGTTACATAGTTACATAGTTAGTCAGGTTGAAAAAAGACACAAGTCCATCCAGTTCAACCATAAAAATAAATAAAAATAAAACAAAGTAAAACACAGTACATCCTCCCATACACCCAACTCCATACCCACAGTTGATCCAGAGGAAGGCAAAAAACCCCAGCAGAGCGATGATCCAATTTGCTACCGGAGGGGAAAAAATTCCTTCCTGATCCCCCGAAAGGCAATCGGATTTACCCCGGATCAACTTTACCTACAAAACTTAGTACTCAGTTATATTATGTGCATTTAGGAAAGAATCCAGGCCTCTCTTAAAGCAATCTACTGAGCTGGCCAGAACCACCTCTGGAGGGAGTCTGTTCCACATTTTCACAGCTCTTACTGTGAAGAAACCTTTCCGTATTTGGAGGTGAAATCTCTTTTCCTCCAGACGTAAAGAGTGCCCCCTTGTCCTCAGTGTTGACCTTAAAGTGAATAACTCAACACCAAGTTCACTATATGGACCTCTTATGTATTTGTACATGTTGATCATATCCCCCCTTATTCTCCTCTTCTCAAGAGTGAATAAATTCAGTTCCTCTAATCTTTCCTCATAGCTGAGCTCCTCCATGCCTCTTATCAGTTTGGTTGTCCTTCTCTGCACTTTCTCCAGTTCTCCGATATCCTTTTTGAGAACTGGTGCCCAAAACTGGACTGCATATTCCAGATGAGGTCTTACTAATGATTTGTACAGGGGCAAAATGATATCTCTATCTCTGGAGTCCATACCTCTCTTAATACAAGAAAGGACTTTGCTCGCTTTGGAAACCGCAGCTTGGCATTGCATGCCATTATTGAGCTTATGATCAACTAAAACACCCAGATCCTTTTCCACTACAGATCCCCCAGTTGTACTCCCCCTAGCATGTATGATGCATGAATATTCTTAGCCCCCAAGTGCATAACTTTACATTTATCAACATTAAACCTCATCTGCCACATAGTCGCCCAATTAGACAGAGCATTGAGGTCGGCTTGTAAATTGGAGACATCCTGCAAGGACGTTATTCCACTGCATAGCTTGGTGTCATCTGCAAAAACAGAAATGTTACTTTTGATCTCAGACCCAATATCATTTATAAATATATTGAAAAGTAAGGGACCCAACACTGAACCTTGGGGTACACCGCTGATAACCTTGGACCATTCAGAGTAAGAATCATTAACCACAACTCTCTGAATTCTGTCTTTCAGCCAGTTTTCTATCCATTTACAAACTGATATATCTAATCCTGTAGACCTTACCTTACACATGAGCCGTGTGTGGGGAACTGTATCGAACGCTTTTGCAAAATCCAAGTATACCACGTCCACTGCTACGCCTCTGTCCAGGGTTTTACTTACCTCTTCATAAAAAGAAATCAGGTTTGTCTGACAACTTCTGTCTTTCATGAATCCATGCTGTCTGCTGCTTAAATAGTTTGTTTCCAGCAAGAACTCATCCATGTGGTCTTTTATTAAACGTTCCAGTATCTTCCCAACTATAGAAGTTAAACTAACAGGTCTATAGTTACTAGGTAAAGACTTTGTTCCCTTTTTAAATATGGGCACCACATTGGCTTTATGCCAATCCAGTGGTACTATTCCTGTCATTAATGAGTCCCTAAATATTAGATACAGTGGCTTTGAAATTTCAGAGCTCAATTCTTTTAGGATCCATGGGTGGATGCCATCTGGTCCAGGTGCTTTATCCACCTTTATTCTGTCTAAATATTTCTGGACCATATCACTTTTGAGCCATTGTGGATTTGGGGCTGTGTCACTCCCACCCCCTATATCGACATGAGCTCCCCCATTCTCCATTGTATACACAGAGCTGAAAAAAGCATTTAATAAATTTGCCTTCTCTATGTCCTCAGTCACCCACTCTAGATTATTTTGTAAAGGGCCTACATGCTCAGACTTGACCTTTTTACTATTAATATATTTAAAGAATTTTTGGGGGTTTGTCCTACTATCTTTTGCAATCTGTCGTTCATTTTGAATTTTTGCATCCTTGATTTCCTTTTTACATATTCTATTATATTCTTTGTAACATTTAAACAACACTAGTGTTCCTTCATTTTTATATTTTTTAAAAGCTATTTTCTTGTTGTTTATAGCTTTTTTAACTTTGACCGTGAGCCACATAGGTTTTATCTTTAGCCTTTTAAACTTATTGCCCATGGGAATATACTTTGCAGTGAGGTTCCAAAGAGTCTTTTTGAAGAATTCCCATTTCTGTTCTGTGTTCATCGGTGCCAATATTCCCTCCCAGTCCAAGCCCTGGAGAGCAGTCCTCATGCTTTGAAAATTTGCTCTCTTGAAATTAAGTGTTTTTATCTTTCCTGTATGTATTTCTTGCTTATAGTTTACATTAAACGAAATCATGTTATGATCACTGCTACCCAGGTGTTCCTTTATCTGAACATTAGTAATGAGCTCTGCATGGTTTGAGATTACCAGGTCCAACAGAGCATCATTCCTAGTTGGGGCCTCAATAAACTGGACCATAGAATTGTCCTGCAATAGGTTTTTAAATTTTTGTCCTTTAACTGTCCCAGAAATTCCATTATTCCAGTCAATTTCTGGGTAGTTAAAATCCCCCATTATTATCACCGTCCCTGCCCTTGCAGCCCTTTCCATCTGTGCAAGGATCCGAGTCTCCACCTCCTCATTAACATTGGGTGGTCTATAACAAACTCCAATGATTAGCTTTGAACTACGCACATCTGTATGCAGTTCCACCCATAATGCTTTAACTTCATCACACTCTCCATCAACCAGGTCCTCTTTCACGCTTGCTTTGAGGTCACTTCTCACATAGAGACAGACGTCCATACTTAACATTGCGTAGGCCGTACCTACGCAAAGTTAAACCACCATATAGCAGGGGTAACCTTACACTTACGCAAACGACATAAACTACGATGACGGGGCGCAAATACGGACGTTGCATGCGCCGTTCGTTAAAAGCGTCAATTACATGAGGTCACGATTAATTTACATAAAACACGCCCACTTCTTCCACATTTGAATTAGGCGCGCTTACGCCGGGACATTTACGCTACGCCACCGTAACTTAGGATGCAAGTGCTTTGAGAATACTGAACTTGCGTCGGCGTAGCGTAAATACGATACGCTACACCCGCTCATATTTACACCGCCCTACGTGAATCTAGGCCATTATGTTTGGGGGTTCTGAGTGATTTTCTAGCAAAAGAATGATGATTTGTACATGTAGGAGAGAAGTGCCAGAATAGGCCCGGTATGGAGGTGGGTATAAAAGCCCGGTATTGAAGGGGTTAAACTTCTACAATTTTTTTTGATTGCCGAAAGGAAACCGCTGCAAAATCTACTTGTCATACACATTTATACATCAAAACGTAGGTATTTTTGTCTAGAAATGTGCTCAGTTTTGTGATATGCCTTTTCCTTTTGGCTGGATGAGCTTCCAAATGATAAGAGTTACACACTTTCTTCCATTGACTGTCCTGTATAAAATTCTTCAGATTTAGATATTAATGGCTGTGTGTTGAGTTATTTTGAGGGGATGGTAAATTTACACTGTTATACAAGCTGTACACTCACTACTTTACATTGTAGCAAAGTGTAATTTCTTCAGTGTTGTCACATGAAAAAATAGAAAAAAGATTTACACAAATGTGAGGGTTGTACTTACTTTTGTGACATACTGTATGTGATCTCCCGCACACAGAGGGGTGTACTTACTTTTGTGAGATGCTGTATATATTTATTGTGGTCTATAAGTGGTTACATCACACATGGCGTGTGCTGAGGTCTGCAGCATTGAAGGATTTTTTTGTATTTGAAACTTTAACCACTTAAGGACCGCCTCCTGCACATTTACATCGGCAGAATGGCACGGCTGGGCACAGGCACGTACCTGTACGTCCCCCTTAAGTGCCCAGCCGCGGGTCGTGGGCGCACACCCGTGACCCGGTCAGAATCTCCGTGACCGCACCCGTGGGTTCCCTGTTCTTCACAGTGGCAGCTTCATTGATCGTGTGTTCCCTGATATAGTCACACATCCAGCCCCGCCCCCCTACAGTTAGAAACACATATGAGGTCACACATAACCCCTTCAGCGCCCCCTTGTGGTTAACTCCTAAACTGCAAATGTCATTTTCAGTAATCAGTGCATTTTTGTAGAATTTTTTGCTGTGAAAATGACAATGGTCCCAAAAATGTGTCAAAAGTGTCCGATGTGTCCGCCATAATGTCGCAATCATGAAAAAAATCGCAGATCCCTGCCATTAGTAGTAAAAAAAAAATATTAATAAAAATGCCATCAAACTATCCCCTATTTTGTAAACGCTATACATACAGCAAACCAATCGTTAAACGCTTATTGCGATTTTTTTTATTTTTTTATACCAAAAATAGGTAAAAGAATACATATTGGCCTAAACTGAAAAAAATAAAAAAATATATATATTTTTGGGATATTTATTATAGCAAAAAGTAAAAATATTATTTTATTTTTTTCAAAATTGTCGCTCCATTTTTGTTTATAGCACAAAAAATAAAAACCGCAGAGGTGATCAAATACCACCAAAAGAAATCTCTATTTGTGGGAAAGAAAGGGGCGCCAATTTTGTTTGGGAGCCACGTTGCACGACCGCGCAATTGTCAGTTAAAGGGACGTAGTGCCGAATCGCAAAAACTGACCAGGTCCTTTACTGCATAAAGGTCCAGGTCTTAAGTGGTTAATGTAAATCTAGACAGTTGAGGGGGTGTAATATTCTCGCTGGGTGGAGTATGCGATTCCCCTTACTTTCAATATCACCCCAATCGAGACGTGATTTTTCCGTGATTGTCGTCAGACAAATCGCAGGACTGCTTTTGGGAAACGGGCGTCCCGCGATTTTGTTTATGTGATTTGTCAGGTGACAATATTGTCCCATGATTGGGGTGCCATTGAAAGTAACGGGATCACAAGCATGTCACACATTTCGCTTCAATTCAGGAAATTGCAGTAATTCCGCCTGCGATCCGGAACGCCTAGGTGTGATCACAGCCAAAGCTAAGCGTCTTCTATCAGTTGCTGGGTTCTCCTTCTATAGATTCTGGGGGAACGTTTTCTTCCTCAAACATTCCACATATTGGCCGGGATTCAGATACATTGGCGTATCTTTGTGCGGGCGTAGCGTATCTTCTTTATGCTACGCCGCCGCAACTTAGAGAGGCAAGTGCGGTATTCACAAAGCACTTGCTCCATAAGTTGCGGCCGCGTAGCGTAAATTGGCCGGCGTAAGCTCGCCTAATTCAAAGTAGGAAGGAGGTGGGCGTGATCTATTTAAATTAAGCGTGACCCCAGTTCGACCGCAAATGAATGGCCGGTCGAACTGGGCATGCGCGCGCATGCTCAGAATCACGTCGCATATACTCCCTAAGATACGTCAGTGCAATGCCTACGACGTGAACGTAACCTACGCACAGCCCTATTCACTTAGTACTACGTAAACGCCGTACGCGATGTCAAATTTGACGGCGTCGTTCCCAGGCCCATACCTTTGCATTACCTGTGCCTGCTATATGAGGGGTAACTTACGGACGTAAGCCTTATGCTATTCGTGTATATAAATCGGCCGGGCGCATCTACGTTCGTGAATCGGCGTATCTTACTCATTTGCATATTTATAGTGGGAACGCCGAATGCGCCCAGCGTAACTATGCGCCCACGATACGGCAGCGTAGGCAAGTTACGTCGGACGGCTGAATCGCTGCCGCTTTGTGAATCGGCGCAAAGATGCGACAGCGCACATTTGAAATTACAGTGGCGTATCTGAAGATCCGCTGACGTAAATCGTTTGTGAATCCAGGCCCCTCTCTTCATTCTTTATTCCACCGCTAATATGTACTCAGCATTGACCTTGTATAGCGCTTTTCTCTCTGAGGACTCAAGGTATTGGAGATGGCGTTGGCCGGGAATCGAACCCGGGTCAGCTGCTTGGAAGGCAGCTATGCTTACCACTGCACCACCAACGCAAAAGTAGCATGTAGTGTGGGAGGAAACCGGAGTACCCGGAGGAAACCCACGCAAGCACAGGGAGAACATGCAAACTCCATGCAGATGGTGTCCTGATCAGAATCTGAAACAAGGACCCCAGTATTGCAAGGCTAACCCCTAAGCCTCTGTGCTGCCCTTATGCGGCCTCTGTTCTCTAAGGCCCGCCCCCGCTGAGCAGGGTAAATCACTTATGTTCACTCAAAGTGCCTTCAGAAGAAATCCAAACTTATCCTAAACTACAATCTATAACACTCCTGTAATAAAACACACCCAAATAACAATAAAGTGGGGTACAGTGTTCCCCAAATTAGCAACACAATGGAGCTAAATATTTCATTCACCCTTAGACCTCATTCACAGGGGGGTATTAATCCGTACCCCATGGGAGGGCCGTGTTTACCGGAACGGAGATGCACAGGTGTTCCCAGCATCCCGTGTAGGCAGTCCCATTTCTGTCAACTGGGGTGCAGTGACTATACCCAATGTGACATCTGTGTGGGTGCCGGTGTGCGTCCGCACAACTGCACCCACATGGATGTCCTTTTTGGGGTAAACGCAGCCATCACGCAGGGTACAGATTCATACCCCCCGTTTGAGTGAGGCGTCGGACTTCTCCATGAAGGACCTCACTGGCAGGAAGAGTTCTCATTTCTCCAGCAGAGAAAGCCTAAAGAAAGCTGGAAAGACTTCTCCGACATCTGAAGACAAAAAGAGATCCAACCTCCTCTTATAGCCGGTCCAACACATGCCTCAAAAACATTCCGGCCTTCAACCTCCTCTTATAGCCGATCCAACACACGGCTCAAAAACATACCGGCCTCCAACCTCCCCTTATAGCCGGTCCAACACACGCCTCAATAATATACCGGTCTTCAACCTCCTCTTACAGCCGGTCCAACACACACATCAAAAATATACCGGCCTTCAACCTCCCCTTAGCCAGTCCAACACACGCCTCAAAAACATACCGGCCTCCAACCTCCCCTTAGGCGGTCCAACACACGCCTCAAAAATATACCGGCCTTCAAATTCACAACATAATCAATTATTTATGTTGATCGACAATACATAGATCAAACATATCACCTGTAAAAACATCCTTGGGCAATGTATTGTCGAACCTTAAAGCTTTTGCAGAAGCTACAGAAAGGTAAATAGAGGGCTGATGGGAAGATCCTCCGGTTACTGGAGTGGCAGCCGCCACCAGTGTAGGGACCTGTGTTGGTACAGCCGTACCTGGCCCCTGGGAGGGTCCCTCAAACTTTTTGTTTTAGTCTTTTAGGAACAGCCAATTGTCTTGTTTGTCCAGTTACTTTGATAGTTGGTGATGCAGAAGCTGCTTATGAGGATCTTTAAGGAGATTGATGACGTAGTGGGGTTCCTGTCATGGTGGCTTGAAATGAAGATCCTCTCCCTCATATTCGCAAATCGTCCTCTTCTCATCGCCTAGTTTAAATTTTCTTCCAACATTTTGGCCATCTTCCTTCCCAAGAAAGCCGCACCCCTCTCATTTAAGTGCAGTCCGTCACTACTATAATGATGGTAACGGCCTGAAAAGTCAGTCCAGTTCGCCATGAAGCCAAACCTCTCCTCTCTGCACCAGTTCCTCAGCCACTTGTTAAGTACCATAAGCTCTTGCTGTCTCTGTGGTGTGACTTGAGGTGCAGGCAGTATTTCAGAAAATATTGCCTTGGCGGACCTTTTCTTCAATATGGCCCCCAAGTCCCTGAAATCATTTTGTAGGGCGCTCCATCTTTCTCTAACTTTGTCATTGGTACCGATATATACCATGACAACTGGGTCCAATAATCTGTCCATGCAATCTGCAATGTTCCGAACCCGAGCGCCTGGTAAACAACATACTGTTTGGCGATAATGGTCTTTGTGACGGATTGCCCTCTGTATTCTTCCAATAACTGCATCCCCTACCACTAGTATGTGCCTATCCTTTGTGGTAACCTTGCCCACACGCTGGTGAAGTCTCAGTTTGAAGCCCGCACGCTGGTGAAGTCTCAGTTTGAAGTCGAACACTTGAAGTCTCAGTTTGAAGCTGCACGCTGGTGAAGTCTCAGTTTGAAGCTCGCACGCTGGTGAAGTCTCAGTTTGAAGCTCGCACGCTGGTGAAGTCTCAGTTTGAAGCTCGCACGCTGGTGAAGTCTCAGTTTGAACCTCGCACGCTTGAGTCTCAGTTTGAACCTCGCACGCTGGTGAAGTCTCAGTTTGAAGCTCGCACGCTGGTGGAGTCTCAGTTTGAAGCTCGCACGCTGGTGGAGTCTCAGTTTGAACCTCGCACGCTGGTGAAGTCTCAGTTTGAACCTCGCACGCTGGTGAAGTCTCAGTTTGAACCTCGCACGCTGGTGAAGTCTCAGTTTGAACCTCGCACGCTGGTGAAGTCTCAGTTTGAACCTCGCACGCTGGTGAAGTCTCAGTTTGAACCTCGCACGCTGGTGAAGTCTCAGTTTGAACCTCGCACGCTGGTGAAGTCTCAGTTTGAACCTCGCACGCTGGTGAAGTCTCAGTTTGAACCTCGCACGCTGGTGAAGTCTCAGTTTGAACCTCGCACGCTGGTAAAGTCTCAGTTTGAACCTCGCACGCTGGTGAAGTCTCAGTTTGAAGCTCGCACGCTGGTGAAGTCTCAGTTTGAAGCTCGCACGCTGGTGAAGTCTCAGTTTGAAGCTCGCACGCTGGTGAAGTCTCAGTTTGAAGCTCGCACGCTGGTGAAGTCTCAGTTTGAAGCTCGCACGCTGGTGAAGTCTCAGTTGGAAGCTCGCACGCTGGTGAAGTCTCAGTTTGAAGCTGGCACGCTGGTGAAGTCTCAGTTTGAAGCTAGCACGCTGGTGAAGTCTCAGTTTGAAGCTCGCACGCTGGTGAAGTCTCAGTTTGAAGCTCGCACGCTGGTGAAGTCTCAGTTTGAAGCTCGCACGCTGGTGAAGTCTCAGTTTGAAGCTCGCACGCTGGTGAAGTCTCAGTTTGAAGCTCGCACGCGGGTGAAGACTCAGTTTGAAGCTCGCACGCGGGTGAAGTCTCAGTTTGAAGCTCGCACGCGGGTGAAGACTCAGTTTGAAGCTCGCACGCGGGTGAAGACTCAGTTTGAAGCTCGCACGCGGGTGAAGACTCAGTTTGAAGCTCGCACGCGGGTGAAGACTCAGTTTGAAGCTCGCACGCGGGTGAAGACTCAGTTTGAAGCTCGCACGCGGGTGAAGACTCAGTTTGAAGCTCGCACGCGGGTGAAGACTCAGTTTGAAGCTCGCACGCGGGTGAAGACTCAGTTTGAGGCTCGCACGTGGGTGAAGACTCAGTTTGAGGCTCGCACGCGGGTGAAGTCTCAGTTTGAGGCTCGCACGCTGGTGAAGTCTCAGTTTGAAGCTCGCACGCTGGTGAAGTCTCAGTTTGAAGCTCGCACGCTGGTGAAGTCTCAGTTTGAAGCTCGCACGCTGGTGAAGTCTCAGTTTGAAGCTCGCACGCTGGTGAAGTCTCAGTTTGAAGCTCGCACGCTGGTGAAGTCTCAGTTTGAATTCCCAGGGTTTTTTCCCTGTCACAAGTCTGGCCGCCGTGTTTTGAACGACTTGCAGACGAGCGATTTGGTATTTGGGGAGTCCGAGGTAAAGGGCATTTGCATAATCCAGTCTGGAGTTAACAATTGCGCCCACCACGACCGCTAAATCTTCTTTGGGGATGAAAGGGGTAAGTCTGCGTAGTAGGCGCAGCAGATGGTGGGATCCGCTGACTACTGACCCTATTTGTGTGTCCATTGTCATGTAGGAGTCAAAGATGACCCCGAGACTTTTGACTTTGGCGCTAGGGGTGATGATTTTGCCCAAAATGGGCGGGGGTGTCCAGGTTGTTGCAGGTTGATTCCTTTGCTTGGCGTGAAACAGGAGAAGTTCTGTTTTCGCTCCATTGAGTTTAAGATAACTCTTTGTCATCCAGTCCTCTATCAAAGAGAGGCATGTCTCTAGATTGAGGTGGTGATCCTTTTTATTGCAAATGCGGAAGTACAGTTGCGTGTCGTCGGCGTATGAGTGATAGAGCAGTTTTTGGCTGCTGATAATCTCAAAAAGAGGACGAAGATAGATGTTAAACAGCACTGGCGACAGAGGCGATCCTTGAGGGACTCCGCATGTTAATGTGCGTTTCTCAGATGTGAAGGGTCCTAACTTCACTGTTTGCGATCGGTTTTCCAGAAAAGAGGAGAACCAAGATAAATCGCTTTCTGCGACTCTGGCTACTTCAGCTAGCCGTGTCAATAAAAGTTTGTGGTCTACAGTGTCGAAAGCTGCGCTTAGGTCCAACAGAACCAGGAGACAAGATTCTCCTTTGTCTGTGGCCTCGAGAGCGTCGTCCCATATTTTGAGCAATGCGGTTTCTGTCCCGTGTCCTGGACGGAAACCCGATTGATATGGATCAAGTAGCTTGTGGGTATCTAGATGCTGTTGCAGCTGTTGTACCACTACTTTTTCCATTACCTTTGAAAGTACATTTAAGGCTGTTATGGGACGGCGGTGTAGTGGATCCTTGGGATCTAGGGTGGGTTTCTTCAGGATGGGTTGGATTACGCCCTCTTTCAACTGTGAGGGCACTATGCCCTCCTTGAAGGACTGGTTGAAAAGCTGCGTGATGGGGGGCGCCAAAATGTCGGCGCATTCCTTCAGCAGTTTTGTGGGGATGATATCATTGGGTGCTGTGCCATTATGCAAAGCCCCAATGATTTCATTAGTGGCATCGATGGAGATGGGTTCCAGGGTAAACATACCTGATAGAGGTGAATTACTGTGGGTGTTGTGTGACAGGTTGCGGGGGGGGGGGCTAAGGGGGGAATTGTTTTGCTGAATGCTTTCACGGATTCCCTCGATTTTTTATTAATGAAGTAATCCGACAAATCATTGCAAAATTCTTGTGAGTCCGAATTGGGGGCTTCAAGACATCCTGGTTTCATGGTCTGAGTGACCATCTTGAAGACTTCGCGAGGGCGGTTTAAGGCGCTATTGATAGCCTCAGAAAAAAAAAAATTCTTGGCTTGGAAGATTTCTTTGTGGTATTTTCTTGTTGTTGCTTTGTAGATGGAGAGGTTTGCCTCTGAAGAACTTCTTTTCCAGGCGGCTTCCGCCCTTCTACGTTCTTGCTTCAGTAACGACAGCTGGTTGTTAAACCAGCTACAGTTGTTTCTCCGGATATGAGTTTTACGCTTCGGCGCTACTAAGTCGGCTGACTGTAATAGGGCTGAGTTTATGGCATCCAGTGTTTCTACGGCCGTTTGATGTGGCTGGATTGTTTTTATTTTTTCCCTTAAAGTGGTTTTGAAGAGTTCCGAATGGATCTTCTTCTGACATCTAGTCCAGTGTGTAGTCACTGGTCTAGATGTTTTTGCTAAGGGGGGGATTTTGGAAATAATGAATTTAATTGCATGGTGATCAGTCCATGGCAATGGTTCATTTTCCAATATTTTTTATTCCAGATCTTGTCTGAAAATAAGATTGAGTGTGTGGCCTGAAGCATGTGTGGGTCCACATACTAGTTGCTGTAGCCCTAAACCTTCCAGGTGGTCGATACAGGCGTCGGCAACGGGGTCTTGTGCGGAGTTGGCCCAGAGATTGAAGTTCCCGAGCAGCAAAACATGTTTGCTGTTGAGGGTGTAAGTGGAGACGAACTCCGTCAATGATGATAGCAGCTGCGATTTTGGGCCGGGTGGCCTATAGCAGAGAAGAATGTGGACGGTCTCCTTGGAATTTGTTTGCAATTGCAGAGTAAGGGTTTCCATGAATGGAAGAGCGTTTTGAAGGGCTGGTTTAGTGATCGCAAGATGAGTCTTGTGGATCACCGCCAGTCCTCCTCCTCTTTGCCCTATTCTGTTTTCCGTTATGATACGGTAGTTTTCTGGCACCAATTCTCCTAGAATGGTGTTACAGTCAGCTGTAAGCCAGCTCTCTGTAATAAAGAGGCAATCTAGATCGCATTGTAAAATTAGGTCATGGATTTCCAGTCGGTGTTTTACTGCCAATCTTGTATTGATCAAAGCACAAGATATGTGGTGTGAATGGCTGAAATATTTGACAGTCGATCGTTGATCGACTCTCAATATTCGCTCAATTTTTAGGGCTTTTTTGGTGATGGCTGGTAGTATTGCTGCGGATGGCCTCAAACTCCAAATGGTTTCTGCAGAATATTGCAGATATGCCATGGTCGCCAAACACCGGGAGGGGGGGGGGGGGGTTGGGTGGGAGTTTCAGGGGCGATGGGGAGAGGAATTGGCTAAATCCTCTCTCCTGGCTTGGTCCAGAGGAAGGCAAAAAAAACCCTAGCCGTGCTGGGCCAATATGCTCCGGTGGGGTAAAAAAATTCCTTCCTGACCCCTGTGAAAGGCGATCGGATGACCCCTGGATCAAGCTCCTGTTGTGTTGAGATGAGAAGTGGCTGGGGGTGAGGGGTGTGCTTATTGCTGGTGCAGCAGGAGAGCTGCCTGATCAGGCAGCAGGATGCAGCCTGGAGCTGACGGCTCGGTGGATGGTGATACTGGGGGGCTCAAAAAGGTAAGCCAAGGAAGAGTGGCTGTCCTCCTACAGAGAGGGGGGGATTCCTGGAGGATTTGGTGGGGATTACAAGGAGTGGGGGGGCGCCGCGCCGGTAGGCCCCGGGTGAAGCCGCGGTCTTTCCTAGATCGCGGCCCCGCGAATCAGTGCAGGCCGGCGCGGATGTCCGGGAAAAACGCCCTAGGATGGCGGAATTGTGGCTGGGGGGTAGTAGGAGGGTGTCTCAGCTGGCGATGGCGGTATGGGGGCAGTCCTGCCCTGTGAGCTGTCTCTGCTGTATATACTGCGTACATCTGCAATAAAAAAAGAAGAATCGGGATTAGCACTTTCGCCTATATTATATATATTTTTATACATCAAATTAGACGGAGAAAAGTTCAAAATTCCAATGCCAGGGACAATAAATAAACCCGACATGACAGGGACTCAGGGATCACTAATGGTGGCCTTCCTATAAAAATTCTAGTTGCCTGGCAGTTATGCCGACCCACTAAAATGAATGGAGTCAGAAAGGGAACTGATTCTTCATTTTCATGTGTGGGGGAATAATCTGCAGTGCTTCTGTTTCTTATTATTAAACACCAAGCCTCTATGGGGGGGGGGGGGGGTGACCTCTAATCAATATGCATTTACATTCCTATACATGTGTAACTTTGGATTCCAATAAAGATGTTTTTATAACAAAATATTTTTTGGTGTGTTTTGGCACCATTAAAACTTCCTTTAACACCTGTTATAGTGCTTGTGCTGTGTATGAAATATCTGGCTGATCCTACCAGTTTCTACCCTCCCCCCTCTCTGCGCTGACTTCCATGTATCCGGGCTGCAAAGTCCTGACACCAGAGTCAGTACATGTCTCCATCATACGCTGCTATCTGCAGCTCTCCCTGTGTCTCCTCCCCCTCACCCTTCATGTTCATGTCTCCATTTTACACTACTATCTGCAGCTCTCCCTGTGTCTCCTCCCCCCCTCCCTCTCCCTGTACATGTCTCCACCATACGCTACTATCTGCAGCTCTCCCTGTGTCCCCCCCATACATGTCTTCATCATACACTACTATCTGCAGCTCTCCCTGTGTCCCCCCCCATACATGTCTTCATCATACACTACTATCTGCAGCTCTCCTTGTGTCCCCCTCCCTCCCCTCCCCCTCCCTGCCTGTCATCTCTCACTATCCCTGATCTGTTCATCCCCCTCTGTCACATATAAAAAGCTGAATCCTAGTGCCTGTGCTCTATAGACAAAAAAAAAAAAAAACTTTCTACTTGTATTACAATGTATCCATCTTGGCCTCTGTTTAATCTTCAACTGCCATAACCCTACACATGTGATCCGTTATGACAGTTTGATTTGAGAGCACAATAAATGTGACAGTTGGCTTTCCTTCCACTTTAAACCAGTTAAAACCGGTTCTTTTTTGAATAACACACAGGCACTGGGATGCAGCTTTGTATGTGACAGAGGGGAGGATATAAAGATCACATAGAGGCTTAACAATCACTTTAATATCTCCTTCTGTTCTAAAATTCTATGAAAAGAAATCATTTTGGGGTGAAGGAGCCTTCGATCGATGAGTGTAGGTGACTTATCCATTTTGTATCGATCACTATCCATAGTACTTACCAATCTCGGTGTCTGTATCCTGGTGATGTCCATTGGCTTTACAGCCGGACCTGAAACATCCAACAACGGCTCTGAAAGAGCAGCGTACAAACGTCTGGATCCTCTTCATTTTGGGGCGCTTTTTGGGGGTATCTGCAGGCTGGTCACTGATACCTCCTTCCATAGCTGCCCTTCCTTTGCTGGGTTTCTCTTTGGTGTTTTTCAGAGAAAAAAGCTTTTTACATTTAAATTGTCTCATTATTAAGAAATAAAGAAACGCTCTTTAAATGTACAATAATAGAAATCGCAATGAAATCGAATCGAAATGAAATCGAATCAAATCGCAAGAAAAATCTCAGGAGAGATTAGAAGCACGTCTTCACTGGTCAGTGAACACTCAGCAACTGCTGGCTTCCCTCTCTGCAGCTGCTTATATTCGCTCAGCTGATGACATCACAGGTCATGTGACCACTTGTTTTTTTTTTTTTTTAAATAACTGTCAATTTTTCTTAAAGGAGCCACGTCTTTATTTTTGAGCTTAGTAAATTCAGCTTGTAGGATCAGTATATGGATCTAATAGGGACACAGCTCCTTTAAGATGTTATTGTGAATGAGATTTAACCCTTTCAGTCCCATGGCTGAAATAAAGTGCTCTATTCTTATAATAACATCTTTAAATTTATTTTATTTTCTCGTTATTACGCCCCAATTATTTCTCTATTTTTAACCCTTTCACTATGAAATCATATATTTGTTTTAATTTATAACCCTTTAACTGCCAAACCAATAGTTTTTTCCCCCAATTGTTACATTATAAATAACGGAAATCCTGTTTATTTTTAGTGTTGGGTGGAGTGGAGAGGGATTATTAGAACCTGTCAGGCTTTTTCCTTTAAAAGAAAATTGTTAGTTATTTTCTTATTTCATGAGTTGTTTTAGATATCTCTTGACAACTCAAAAATAACAGACGATTTTTTTTAACCACTTACTTACCGGGCACTTAACCCCTTCAATGCCGGGCTTTTATACCCACCTCCATACCGAGCCTATTCTGGCACTTCTCTCCTACATGTACAAATCATCATTATTTTGCTAGAAAATTACTCAGAACCCCCAAACATTATATATGTTTTTTTTAGCAGACACCCTAGGGAATAAAAAAGGCCGTCATTGCAACTTTTTATCTTGCACGGTATTTGCGCAATAATTTTTCAAACGCCCTTGTTTTTTTTTGTTTTTTTTTTTTAAATGGTTTCATGAATTAAAAAATAACAAAACACTAAAGTTAGCCCAATTTTTTTGTATAATGTGAAAGACGCTGTTACACAGAGTAAATAGATACCTAACATGTCACGCTTCAAAATTGCGCACACTCATGGAATGGCGCCAAACTTCGTTATTTAAAAATCTCCATAGGCATCGCTTTAAAATGTTTACAGGTTACCAGTTTAGAGTTACAGAGGCGGTCTAGTGCTAGAATTGTTGTACACGCTCTAACGCACGCGGCGACACCTCTAATTTGTGGTTTGAACGACGTTTACATACGTGGGCGGGACTTACGTGTGCGTTCGCTTCTGAGCGCTAGCTACTGGGGACAGGGGCGTTTTAATTGTATTTATTTATTTATTTATTATTTTACTTTTTTATTTATTTTTTAGACTTTTTTTTACATTTTAGTTTTCGATCGCTTTTATTCCTATTCCTCACATCTCTCCTCCAGAAAGAATAAAGAGAATAAAGAGATTGTGGGGAAAAAAAATCACAATTTCATTCTTACTAGCCGCAATTGCGGTTTGTTTACTTTCGGGTACCCAGGCATGACGTCATCACATTGCGCCCGGACCTCCGACGGTCATAGAGATGACTGGTGACCATATGGTCACCAGTCATCTCTATGCTGCACATCCGCACGGACGGCGATCATCTCTCCAGGCCCCCGGGGGAGTACGGAGAAGCATCGGATGGTGGCGGGAGGGGGGATGTCCCCTCCCGCCGCCTATAAGAATGATCAAGCAGCGGAACCACCGCTATGATCGTTCTTACAGTGCGCAGGATCCCTGCCAGAAGAAAATTATATCTGAATGATGCCTCTAGGTGCACCCATCATTCAGATATCCCAGCACAAGGTACAGGACGTCATATGATGCCCACCTGGGATAAGAGATCCCCTTTTTGGATGTCATATGACGGCGTCGGGTTTTAGGTGGTTAAACCCCCCCCCCCCCCCCCCCCCCTCCTGCCCAGACCAATTTTCAGCTTTCTCACTCTTTGAATGACAATTGCGCGGTTATACAACGCTGTACCCAAATGACATGTTTATCATTTTTTTCACAAATAGAACTTTCTTTTGGTGGCATTTGATCATGTCTGCGGTTTTTATTTTTTGTTAAAAATACAGATTTTGAAAAAAAAATACAAAACCGTTTTAAATTCAGAGGGAATGCTTCAGCGGTCCTACTATTGTTGTTAGTTTTATTTATTTATCTTTAGTTTTAATTTAAATTTGATTCCGTATGTTTTTTGGCTCTGCGTAACTTCTGCATACTTTCAGCTATTAAAACCATTCACTTAGTTTCACCAGCAACCACCATTAAGGTAGGGAAGGAAGGGAAAGAGGAGAAGGAGAGAAATCTGGATCAGGGGGTGGAAAGGAGGTCAATAAGCCGCCAACCTGGGGAAGAGAATCAGAAAAGTGAAGGATACTATGTCCAGGATGACAAGCAGATCAACAAGAGGGGGAGTCCCAAAAACCCCTGTCGGCGTGACCTCAACAAGTACAATCAGACAGTATATGTCCAAATCACCAAAGCCCCTACAAGAGAAAACAGATAAAAAATTAGACGGGAAAAAATCCTTAAGTCCAAAGCAAAGGGGTACACTGGAGGACACCAGAGGAGAGGGGACCAACGGGGATGAGGCAGAGAGTGGCAGAGGAGGGGAGAGGAGATCTGAGGAACACATCCCAACTATGGGAGATATGGAAAAGATGTTGATGCGGCTTGAAAATGCAATTAAAGATGAAATACACAGTATAAGGACTGACTTTGGCCACCTTCTATCTAGGGTGGAGGCCCTGGAAGAACAACCAGAGATACAAAAACAAGAATTAAACACCCTCAGAGAACAGGTAGATCTGGTCCAACTACAACAGAGAAACATACTCTATAAATTAGAAGACCAGGAAAATAGATCCAGGAGACTAAACCTGAGAATTAGGTCAGTACCGGAAGAAAAAGGAGAAGATCTGAAGGAAAAAATGAGGATAATATTCAACCCTATCCTGGGAAAACCCATTGAAGATCTGATCAAAATAGAGAGTACATCGAATAGGAAGATCGAATAGATCAGAAACAGAAAGGCCCCGAGACATTATTGTGAGGTTCCATAGGTTTGAAGACAAAGACGAGATCTGGAGGAAACTAAGAGGCCACCCCCCCCCTCTTACGGGGGGGCTAGTATCCAGATTTTTGCAGACTTAGCCGCAGAAACCCTGGCTAGAAGAAGACTCTTAAAACCATTATTGGAACAACTCGTGGAAAAAAATATAAAGTATAACTGGAGGTTCCCAGCATGTCTGGTAGGATCAAAAGATGGGAAATCTGCAATCTTAAGATTTCCTGAAGACCTGAGGGATTTTTGTAATCGGCTGGACCTGCAGATACTCGATCTCCCAGGATGGGCCTAGAATGGAAAAGACTGCCAGGGGGGCGACGGAGGAAGAGAGAGGGGGGGGGGGAAACCAAATAGGAGAGTCATCCATAGGAGAAAGAGGAAGAATTATTCCCCCATCTAAGTTTAGAAGGGGGATAGGAAAACAGGTCCCATCCCACCTACTGGGGTACTGATCCAAGGGAAATATTGGGTCAGAGGTCTATATTTCGACCATTAGGGTGCGGGAGAGGGGAGGGGGGGAGTGTGTGGGAGAGGAGGGAGGGGGGCGGAGAGGGGGAGGGCAAAGGGAAGGGGAGGGAGGGGAGGGAGATACACCACACCTAAGGGATGGATAGAGAAAGTATACGAAACTAGGCCAAGGTTAAAAATCGAATCAGAGAGGAGGATCCCCAATACTAGATAATGCCGACAATAAAATGCGTTTCATATAATGTAAAAGGTTTAAATAGTCCCACAAAGAGACATAAAGTTTCAAAGGAATTGAAGAGAATTAAAACTGATGTAGCATATTTACAGGAGACCCACCTCACTCTGGAATCAAACGTGAAATTAAATTCAATAGATTTCCCGGTATGGTACTATGGGGACACTGTCTCAAAACGTGCAAGGGGAGTAGCTATCGGGTTCGCCAGAGGAGTGAGATTCCAGCTGATCGATAGATTGACAGATCCCGAGGGGAGATTCCTCATACTAAAAGGGAAACTAGAAGAGACAGAATGTACTCTAGTAAATATCTACGCACCTAATAACCAACAGACAAACTTCTTAATCAACATCCTAGGAAAGATAAGGGAATTTAAAAAAGGTAGGGTTATCCTGGGAGGAGACTTCAATCTGTGCATGGATCCAAAAGTAGATAAGACAACCCAGACAGTAGGGACTAACATAAAACAACTAAGTAAACTAAAAAACAATCTTCATAGTAGTCAATTAGTAGACGCTTGGCGCGTGCTAAACCCGACAACGCGGGACTATACCTTCTACTCCCCCGTTCATGGGTGCTATTCCCGTATTGACCACATCCTCGTCGATCACTATCTATTGGAGGAAGGTGGTGAATGCAACAATAGAGCGTGTCCTTCAATGTGTCAGGAAACCCGAAGCCACCCCAAATCTGGAGACTTAACGAGGAATTATTGAAAGACGCAAATAGCCTAATTAGGGTTCAAAAGGAGTTAGAAGAATACTTCAAAATAAATCATACAAGTGATATATCCAAAGCCACGTTATGGGATGCCCACAAGGCCTTAATTAGAGGCACGCTGATATCTGAGGGAGCAAGAAAGAAAAAAGAGAATCGGCTCGAAAAAGAAAAAATAATTAAGGAAATAGAGAAGCTAGAACAAAAACATAAAAGAGGAACTCAGCAACAAGATCTATATCAAGAATTAGTTAATAAACGTAATCAACTTAAAAATCTGCTATTCCAAGAAACTAAAAGAGATATACAGATTCTTGCAAAAGATAGATACATGGCAGGCAACAAAACCAGCAAACATCTGGCAAAGTTGGTCCAGAAAAAGAAAGGAAGAAACTATATAGGAAAAATTAAAAACGAACAAGGAGAGGAGGTGTATAAAACAAAAGATATAGCTGAAACGTTTCGAGCGTTCTATGAAAATTTATATGCAGTTAAACAGAAAAACTGGGAAAATGAGGAGAAAAGAGCTAAAACCTCAGATTTCCTGCAGGGGGCGGGACTACCATCAGTGAAACAAACAGATGCTTCAAGCATGGATAAGCCGATTACAGAAAGGGAAGTACAACTAGCATTATCGGGTATGGCATTGGGGAAAAGCCCGGGTCCCGATGGCTTTACCGCAATGTATTACAAAAAATGTAAAGATATCCTCATCCCTCGACTATGCCAATATTTTAATGGCCTGGGAATGGATTATACCCTGAGCAAAGAAGCCGCTGAGGCAATAATAACTGTCATTCCGAAGGAAGGCAAGGATCCCAGGGTCTGTTCGAACTATCGGCCTATATCTTTGTTAAACACAGATTTAAAATTATTCGCAAAGATATTGGCCGATAGAATAAAGAGTGAAATGGCGGGGTTGATTCACCCAGATCAGACAGGATTTATTCAGGGACGTGAGGGGAGGGACAATGGTGTAAGGACCCTCCTCCTGATCCAGGAAATGAGGAGGGGAAGGGTCCCCAGTCTACTCCTGTCGATTGACGCCGAGAAAGCGTTCGACAGGGTAGACTGGGGATTCATGCTGCAAACTTTGGAAGCTATGGGATTTGGATGTAGGATGATGGGGTAGATTGGAACCCTATACAAAGCCCCAACGGCTAGGATTAATATGAATGGAGGCCTCTCCCAATATTTCTTAATGAAAAATGGAACGAGACAGGGGTGTCCCCTTTCACCTTTACTTTTTGTGCTGTCCCTCGAACCTTTGCTATCTAGAATACGTAAGTGCCCTGGAATAGATGGAATCAGGGTGGGAAGAGAGGAGCACAAGTTAGCGGCTTTTGCTGATGATGTGCTCTTCTATTTGACCAACCCTGAAACCTCTATTCCAGAACTATTGAACATATGTAGTCAATATGGGGAAATATCAAACTTCAAAATAAACATTAACAAAACGGAAATATTAAAAGCTAGCACCCCCAAGAAAGAAATGCTAACTCTCAGAGCAAAACACAAATTCCCATGGGTAAAAGAGCTTAAATACCTGGGCATCCAGTTGGCGAGCACGGAAAAAAAGAATCTACGAATTGAACTATATCCCCCTGATAGAAGAAATTAAAAATGAAATAACTAGAATAAAAAATCGACCTATCTCATGGTTTGGTCGAATAAACTTCTGTAAAATGGTGTTGATACCTAAGATACTTTACAAGTTCCAGATGATCCCGATTAAACTCCCAAAACAACTGATTTGTACCCTCCAAAAAATGATCATAAATTATATTTGGGGAAATAAGAAACATAGGATCTCCTTCCAGACCCTCAGACAGACTAAAAATAAGGGGGGACTAGCCATCCCGGATCTCAAAAAATATTACGATGCAATAATCCTGTCGCGAGTAGTGGAATGGGCCAGAGCAAACACAGAAAAAAGATGGGTTAGTTTGGAGAATACTATAGCAAATGTAAAATTAGAAAAAATAATATGGAATCCCCCACAATTTAGAGCACTTGACAAACACACACAATCACCATGAATGCACTGAGGGTATGGGATTACACACAAAAGAAAATAGATAACATTTTTAACTCTCCCCTCATTTTCTTAAAAGAAAACGATTATTTCCCTCCGGGGAAAATAGAGGTGGGGGGAAATTGGATTAAAAATGATAATGCACAAGTAAGAGATATAACACATCAAGGACACGTATTAGTATATAGTCAAATAGAGCAAAAAGAAAATTTTATGACACTTAATGAATGGAGGTACCAACAGTTAACCCACTTTATTCAGAAACTTCCCCAACCTCTAAGAATGGGGGATCAACTCTCAGACATAGAAAAACTATGTTCTCGGGATAGCAGGAAGGGCACTATATCTAAGATATACAGGATTCTAATACAGTGGGAGGAACTAGACGTACACCCCTTCATTAAAAAATGGGAGAAGGAATTAGGATCACGCTGTGATAGGCCCATAATAGATAACATTTTAAAACTGACCCATACCTCGGCTATCCACAGTCGAACCGCCGAAATGAATTTTAAATGCCTGTCAGGCTGGTACCGGACACCAGAAAAACTGAGTAAATTTATGATCGACCAGTCCGCAGACTGTTGGAGGGGCTGTAAGTCACCCGGAACCATGGCCCACCTTTGGTGGGAATGCCCAAAAATTAAAACTTATTGGGAAAAGATCATGAAAATAATAGAAGAGATTACAAAGGAAAAAATAAAAATAGAGCCATGGACGGTACTCTTTCACGGAGGGGGAGTAGGGATAAAGAAATACAGGAAATCACTGGTGCCACACCTATTAAATGCCGCCAAAAGGTTGATACCAAGGAAGTGGCAGGAAATAGAATGTCCCACGATATGGGAATGGATAGACACCGTGGAGGAAACATACACGATGGAAGACCTAAGATACGGTTCAGAGGAAAATTGGGTCAGCACAAAATGGGAAAATTGGAGAGTTTTTAAAAAATCATGGAGCTATGTAGAAAACCTAAGGCCGGAGGCAAAACTAGCTTAATTAAGAAAAGAGATTACCAAATGGTGTGGTGGATGGGAGGGAAGGAGGGAGGGGGGTGGGAGGGAGGGGATAGGAGGGGGGGGGGGTATGGGGGATAGGTCATAAGGGAATAAACAGATTAATAAATATGTAAAGAGTAAAAACCCAATACATATATATCTACATATATAACAAATTTATATAAAAAAAAAAAAAGTGCGAGAGGAAACTTCCACAAATGATGCAAATCTGAAATAGAGACGAAAATTGAGCACCTTTACTGTGAGCTGGTCTCTTGTGTACAGTAAAAGCTGATTGTGGAATAAAAAAAAAGAAAAAAAAAGAAAAAAACATTCAACTTTTAAAATGTTCAGCTCTTTCAGCTAATGATGGGACTTCAACTGTTTTTCTACCATAACGTTTTTTAACACTTTTTTTTGCAAAATATTTTATTGAGAGAAATACAGCGTGTACAGACATAAACAGAAGGACATACTGTATAACTCTCCATTTTGAAGTTTTGTGATACAAACATAAAGGAGGGTTACACCAAACCCTATAACTATATATCAGAAATAAAAAGAGAAACATAGAGATAAAAAGAGAGAGAAGGGAGAAAAGAAGGGCAGACGAAGGAAGAAGTAGATGGGAAGTGTAATTTAAGTGAAGTGGCGAAAAAGGAGACCATTAGAGATAAGAGGTTGAGATGACAACATCAACTAAAAGAAAGTACATCAAAACCGAGTATATTACCAGAGATCGGGAGAGGACCGGAAGGCCCCCCCTCTTCACATTAATCTGCAAAATAACTATCAATGCATCAACACAACATCCAACACCTAGCCTACATGGAGATGAGGGGGTGGAGTCCAGAAAAATTTGTGTCTTGTTTCCGTAAATAGGAAGGGGCAGGATTGTAGGTCCTTCTTTACCCCTGATGACAGGCAATGTTCGATGAATAGTGACCATTTCTTGTCAAAGTTACTGCATGGCCTCGTGTGGTGAGACCTAGTGTCTAAACTCTCACGGTATAGGAGAATCTTAAGGTTCCTGATTATCCCAGGTACAGACGGGGGGGTGGGGGAGATCCAGTGAAATAAGATATTTCTGCGGGCGACAAGGAGCGCCAGAAGTGTACATTGGGAGGAAACT
The DNA here is from genome assembly GCA_029574335.1 of Rana kukunoris. Taxonomy (NCBI): domain Eukaryota; kingdom Metazoa; phylum Chordata; class Amphibia; order Anura; family Ranidae; genus Rana; species Rana kukunoris. The sequence continues at coordinate 7,442,684 of CM056051.1, read as the reverse complement.
TGGGGGATTGCTTTTAGGTATGTCGCGGAAATTGTGTTTTGCGGGGGGGCAGCCAAATAATAGGAGCATAGGATCCTTGTCAGGTAGAAAGCCTGTGACACTGTAAATAAATTGGAGGGTCAAGGACCAATAAGCGCCAATATGCGGACAGGACCACAAACGATGAAACAGCGTAGGCTTGTTTAACGGGCACCACGGGCAGATCGGTCCTGTGCTAGAGGGACGGGTCAGCGAGAATGGATAGTATGCTCTATGCATTATTTTAAACTGCGTCTCCCTCCAAGACTCGCAGGGAGTGATGCGAGTAGTCAACCGATAACCCGTCAGGATATCATCTAGGTCTGCATGTATTGGCAAATCCTTTAACCAGTTAGACATTGATGTATTGCGAAAAGATGAATTTGTGAATTTGTCATTCAGTGGACGATATATATCCGAAATGGAGTAGCGGTTATTCAAAATAAGGCTATCAATGAAAGAGGTTTGAAATCTGATGTCCTTTTATTCGGGCAAGTTCTATTGATGAAATCCGTAAATTGCATGACATGTATAAAGTGATGGGGAGGTAGGCAGAAATCCCGTTGTAGAATCGTAAAGGGTTTGAGGGAATTTGTTGCGGTGTAAAAAGAAGAGGCGCACTTTAGTCCCTTGTCTTTCCATTTGGAGAAAGGCTTGTATTGCATGCCAGGTGGGAACATTGGGTTACCATGAATTGGAAGAAAATTAGATACAAAAGGTGATAAACCTAGTCTTTTCCGTATCTCTCTCCAGGCCACTATTGTGTCTTTAAATAGCAAACTTTGTTGTATGTGACTCGGAATGCGTTGTAACGAGCTGTGTAACAGAGCAGCCAGATTGCAAGGACTAACCATGCAGGATTCCAGACCAAAGTTGGAATATCTAGAAGACTGCAAGATCCAGTCCACACCAATTCTCAGTAGGCAAGCTAAGTTGTAATTTCTGATATTAGGAAGATTTATGCCGCCCTCGCCCCTCGGGAGATATAGTTTGGTCAATGCCACTCTCGGCTTGCCCTTTTTCCAAAGAAATTTGACAATGGCTTTATTTAAGATCTGAATATCTTTATGCTTAATTAATAGAGGTAGCGTCTGTAGATGGTAAAGAAGGCGGACAAAACTGACCATTTTAAAAAGAGCACCTCTCCCGAAAAGCGATAGCGGCAAATTAGACCATAGTTCCAGTTCACCTACAATTCTAGAGATTAGAGGAGGATAATTAAGAGAATAGAGAGAGGATGGTTCCTTACAATCTTAATGCCTAAATAGATGATATATTTCTCATTGATGCAGAAGGGAGTGGACGGGAGCCAAGAACGCGGGGAGTTAGAACTAAGGGGAAGAATTTCGCTTTTGGAAAAATTTATCCCCAGGCCAGAGCACTGGCGAAAAGAGTCAAAAATAGATTGGATGGCGGGGACATCGGTTTGGGGGGCCGTGGAGAAAATCAGAATATCATCTGCAAAGAGAGCAACCTTTATATCGTTTTGTGTGAGAGGGATACCATGTATGGAGGGAGTGTCATTTAGGTACCTTGACAAGGGTTCGATAGCTAAATTAAAAAGCAGAGGGGACAGGGGACACCCTTGTCTCATGCCTTTAAATAATCTAAAAGGGTTGGATTGGATGCCTGCGGCTATAACCGTGGCAGAGGGGGCCGAGTATAGATTTTGGATGAAATAAAGGAGGGGCCCGATATTCCAAATTTCTCCATTACCAAAAATAGAAACTAACATTATCAAAATTTTGGATGAAGCTGTATGACCAATGGGTGTTGTTTAGGATTCCAGGGGGCCAAAACTTTTCTCAAGTTTGAAGCCGATCTGCCCTTATGAAGCCCGACTCGTGGTGAATAATGAGAGGCAAATTTCTCGAGAAGCATTACAGGATCAGGGCCAATTCTCAAGGCGTTACGACGGAGCCACCCCGTTATCGCCTTTTTTTTTGCCTCGAATGCGCGTGACTAACTTTTGCATTACGCTTCTCATCCGAAAGTAATACAATTACACTTTCGGATCGTAGATGTAATGACAACTCCGGCCACTTCTTTATGGTTTTTTCATTTGCATATCAAATGAAGTAACGCCGATTCTCGGCTTTTACGCCGCCCCGGTCGCGTACGTCGTTTAGCTGTATTAACCAATGGGTGTTGTTTAGAGTAGCGTCGGCTTTTTTCCAGTTTTACTAACTCGGCGAATAGGGCCAAACGCTCACTTTGACGTCTCAAGTCCGACGTGAGCTGGAGATGCGCACTGGGCTTTTTCCCCGGCAAGGTAGAGTTCGTTCGACGCGGGGGCGCGCTTAATTTAAATACAAGCCGCCCCATTTGAATTGCCGGGTTTAGTGCGCGAAGCCCGACTACGGAGCACTTAGAGAATAAAGCACTTGCTCCAGTGAGCGGCGGCGTAGTGTAATGCTTAGAGGCGAAAATATTAGAGAATCTGGCCCTTGAGTCCAATTTAGTAGCGATATAGGACGGTAAGACCCAGGGTCCCTAGGGTCCTTGCCTTTTTTTACTATAAGTTTAATGTTGGCTTGATGGCCCGTCGGGAGATAAGGACCTCCGTCCCAAATGACATTATACAACGACAGCAGGGAGGGGGTAATATCTACACGTAACATTTTGTAAAACTCGGGGGTATACCCGGAAGTGTTTAATCCGGGCCTGGGGCCTCACCGCCACGTACCGCGCCGTCCGGCGGCGGGGAATTTGATCATACACGCCATGGAAAGTCCTCGGATAACATCCAAGAGTTCTCGTTCTGAAATCGGGACATTTAACTCAGCTAAATGTTCCGAGTCTATGAGGGGTAGCGTAGTAGATTTTAACCACTCACGAGGGCTGTCCATGTCTATAGGGTCCTGCGTGTAAAGATTAGTATAAAACATTTCCAACGTCTTGTTTATTTCTTTGGGGGAGGTGGATAGCGATCCATCCAAGTTGTGAAGTGCTGTGATATGTGTGGGAGTGTATGCGCCCTTGGTGAGATTGGCTAGGAGTTTACCCGCCTTATTCCCATGCTTGTAATAGTGTAGGTACGTCGAGGACATTCCCATTTGTTCCACTCTGTCCGCCCATGTGTCAAAAAGGTCCCTAGCTTCCAACCATGTTTTCAGCTGAATTATGAGCACTCAGTTTAACTTGAGCTGCACGTACCCTGTTACTGACCTCAAGGTAATTCGCTTGAGCATCCTTCTTGTACGCTGACACAAACAAAATAATCTTACCCCTTAAAAAGGATTTGCCTGCCTCCCAGAATAAAACGGGATTGTCTATGTGGGACTAGTTATTGTGGGAATAGTCCGACCACGCCTCGGCTAACATTTGTTTAAAGTTGTCATTACGATCCAAATATGGATACGGGAATTTCCACTGTCTATACTCCGAGTGATTTTGTGGATTGGTAAGGTTGATCGAAATAGGGGAATGATCGGATATGACCATGTCGTGAATGCACGTCTCTCCGAGTCTGTGCAATAGGGAGTGAGTGGACAAAAAGTAATCAAGTCTAGCAAGAGATTGGTGAACTGGGGAGAAGAAAGTAAATTCCCTATCGAGGGGATGTTGCAACCTCCATACATCCACAAGATTAAGGGCCTGAACCATGTGGCAGAGGTGCGTTTGGAGATCCTGCCTTACAAGTTTTGGAAGGAGGGTGTGGCCTAGATCTATCCTCCTGGTCACTAAAAGTGGAGTTGAAGTCGCCCCTATAAGGTGGGGGATGCTGTGGTCCTTCATGAGTTTGGATGACAAATCAGTGAAGTAAACCTGGTCTGGAGAGTTAGGGGCATACACGTTAGTCAGCCTAATGTCACCTGTCGCAAGTTTAAGGTGAATGGACACAAACCTGCCTTCCTCATCCCTGTCAACTGAGAGCAGATCATAATTCAAATTCTTATGTAAAAGTATAAGTGTTCCTGCCTTGCGGCCTTGGGCGGCAGAGCCTACCACCTCCCCCACCCATAATTTTTTCATGCGACAAAAATCACTCTCCGCTAAATGCGATTCTTGGATGAGGGCTATGTCAGATTTCAATCTCTTCAAGTGCCTCAGGACCTTCATACGTTTTAACGGGGATCGAAGTCCCTTTACGTTCCGTGATGTTATGCTAATGGCCTGCATTGTAATATGTAAAGGGGATAAAAGACACAAAATCGTGACGGGAATTTACCTGTCGAACGGGGAAGCATGTTCAGAACTCCGGTATTGAATTTATTACGAGGGTTCTGGTCAGGGGATTAAAGAAACCATCCCTTCCTGAAGAAATAGATTGAAAAGGAAGAGAAAAAGGAGAAAAAGAGACGGGGCATAACTAAAACAAAAACATGTAAATCAACGTAGGACTTCACTTTTTTCCGTATGCAACTTCACCACCGGAAAACCGCGAGCCCGCCGGGTACAATGTGTACCTACAACACTAGGCGCTGTTCCCTCAAAGGAGTAAGCCCTGGTAGAGGATGGAGGCTGACCCCTCCAACCGTCTTATATTATCCCACAGGCGGTCTTAGCCAGGGGCACCCCCAGTGAGATTGCAAACAAAAGAGACCTTTCCACAGGAAAAGCAGCTAGAAGCCAAAATACAGTAACAGCAAGTAACAACAGGACATTCAGAGAACATTGAGCTTAGAGGGCTCCTTGGAACGGAAAGTCAATACCCCTACACTGTCAAGTTCTCGTTCTGGGATAACATGGGCAAAGTATGTGAAGTTCTGGGATTACACATGGGCAAAGTATGTGAAGAGCAGAAACCGACCTGGTGGAGCACGCCCACGAAAAATAGAAAGGTCGAGACTCACAAGGGAACTGCAACATAGGCCACACATCATGAACAGGTCGGACTGTCGAGGCCTTCATACCATATACCATGGGTTGTTTTAATCTTCTTCCTTGACTCGATGCAGGATAGCAGCAGTGAGCAGATATCTTCAGGTCGTTTCGGGGCTGGGGCTCCTGGGGCTACCCTCTAGGCCTCTCCCGTGGCGCCTTGCTATGTGCACTGTGTCACATAGATGCATACGGATGTGATGTAGCAGGGCTGGGTGAGAGCGACTGAAGGAAAGCCTGGGCTTTGTCTGGAGATTGTAGCACGATTTGTTGCCCATCCGGGGCTTGTAGACGTAGTACTGCTGGGTATGCCAAGGTGAAGCGCACGCCTCTTGCATACAGTTCAGCGCATATTGGTTGGAATTCCTTGCGCTTGCGAGACACTTCCACTGAGTAATCTGCAAATATCAACAGTTTGTGACCCTCTATCACTAGCGATCGAGCTTTGCGGAAGGCTTCCAGGATATCCGACCGGTCTGCATAGTTTAGAAATTTGGCAATCACCGGTCTAGGGCGGTTCCGGTCTTCAAAGGGGGCTCCAATTCTATGGGCTCTCTCCTCTGTGCACCTGTGTTTCAGGCCTAGAGACTCGGGAATAATGGTAGTGCAAAGGTCAATCAAGGAGGACTGTTTAAAGGATTCTGGGAGACCGATAATCCTCAAATTATTTCTCCTGGATCGGTTCTCGAAGGTCCTCCAGGCCGATCGTGCATGTGTTGTTGATCTTGGATAAACTTTTCCAATGCTCCAGTCATGTGGTGTTGGTCATCCTCCACTGAGGATACTTGCTGCTCCATATCATTCAATCTGTGTGCGTGTTCCCCAATTTCTTTCCTCAGTTGCATAATGCCCTCAGACACCGCCTTTGTCACAGCTGCGGTGATCGTGGGGGAATAGCAGCGCAGCCACTGCCTGGGCTATCCGTGCGTGGGAGTTATCCGGTTCAAGGGCATTGGCTGCCGACATCTCCATAGCCTCCTGCGGTGTCTCCGAGATCAAATCACCACTGTGGGGATTAGGCTGCTGAGTACCCTGAGGAGAGGGAGAGACCTCGTGCTGCGGTGGCCATATTGTCTGCGCTCTGAGCCTGAACGAGGGGGAGCGCATCACTGGCGCTGACACTGGGGCTCGAGCGCGGCTGTGTAAGGTACCGATCCATCCGCTATAGCGTGGAGAGGACAGGGCGACCGCTGTGAGCTGAAACGGGAGCGGCGTGCTGGCTTTGTATGCTGATAACTAGGCGGGCGTCACGGAGCCTCCGGACTTCTCGACCTTCACATATGGCGCCGGAACCGGAAGTGACACTTTTTTAAACATTGAAGTCGATGAGAGCATAGGGAAGTTTTTGATTGGGCAATAGGATGGGGGAAACTTTGATGGTGCAGTTTTGATGGGGCACTTTCTGATGGGACAATAGGATGGGGCAGTTTTTGATGGAGCAAAAGGATGGGAGAAATTTTGATTGTGCAGTTTTGATGGGGGCAGTTTTTAATGGGGAACTTTGATGGGGTTTTTGATGGGGTAGTTTTTGATGGGGCTATAGGATGGGGGGCAGTGTTTTTGATGGGGCTATAGAATGGGGGCAGTTTTGTATGGGGTATAGGATGGGGGCAGTTTTTAATGGGGCAATAGGATGGGGCAGTTTTGATGGGGCAATAGAATGAGGGCAGTTTGATGGGGCAGTTTTTGATGGGGGCAAAAGGATGGGGGCAGTTTTGATGATGGCAGTTTGTTGGTGGTAATACGATGGGAGAAATTTTGATGGGAGCAGTTTTGATGGTGGAAATATGATGGGGGCAGTTTTGGTTATAGAAATTTTATGGGGCAATTTTATTGGGCAGCTCCTGCAAAAGGTAATTACTTTTAAAAATATGCTAATTAGGGGGAATGCTGATTCTCGCTTCAACTTTTTCTTACGGATTTAAGCTTTGGCAATTCAGCTATTCAGCTGCGGGAAATGCATTTTCGAGTTTTACTTTTGTTGAGGGAAAACCCAATTCAGCCTTGGAAGGTTTTACCCCCTTTGCCACTTAAAGGTGTTGTAAAGGTACTATTTTTTTCTCCTAAACAGCTTCCCTTACCTTAGTGCAGTCCTCCTTCACTTACCTCATCCTTCCATTGTGCTTTTAAATGTCCTTATTTCTTCTGAGGGGGCGAAATCCTCACTTCCTGTTCTTCTGTCTGTAACTCCACACAGTAATGCGAGAAAGCTTTCTCCCTGGTGTGGAGTGTTGTGCTCGCCCCCCTCCCTTGGACTACCGGAGAGTCAGGACGCTCTCTACGTTGCAGATAGAGAAAGGAGCTGTGTGTTAGTGGGTGTCCTGACTCTCCTGTAGTCCAAGGGAGGGGCCGAGCACCACACTCCACACCAGGGAGAAAGCCTTGCATTACTGTGTGGAGTTACAGACAGAAGAACAGGAAGTGAGGATTTCTCAAAAGAAATAAGAACATTTAAAAGCAAAATGGAAGGATGAGGTAAGTGAAGGAGGACTGCACTGAGGTAAAGGAAGATATTTAGGGGAAAAAAAATGTACCTGTACAACCCCTTTAACCACTTCAATACCGCACGCCGTCATATGACGTCCACAAAGGGGATCTCCCATCCCGGGTGGATGTCATATGACGTCCTGTACTTTGTGGGGGGATATCTGAATGATGGGGCACCTAGAGGCATCATTCAGATATCATTTTCTTCCTGCGGCGATCCTGCCCACCGTAAGAACGATCATAGCGGCGGTTCTGCTGCTTGATCGTTCTTATAGGCGGCGGGAGGGGACGTCCCCCCCCTCCCACCGCCATCCGGTGCTTCTCCGGGCTCCCCCAGTCCCATCGGGGGCCTGGAGAGATGAACGCAGTCCACCAGATGTGAAGCATAGAGATGATTGGTGACCAGATGGTCACCAGTCATTTCTATGACCGTCGGAGGCCCGGGCGCGATGTGATGACGTACCCGTAAGTAAACAAACCGCAATTGCGGCCAGTAAGAATGAGATCTGTGAATTTCTTGTCACGATCCCTCGGTTTCCAGCCTGGAGGAGAAATCTTATTGACCTCACATCTCTCCATAAAGAGGACCTGTCACACACATTTCCTATTACAAGGGATGTTTACATTCCGTGTAATAGGAATAAAAGAGATCGAATTTTTTATTTTATTTTTAAAGTGTAAAAAATGAATAAAGACGTAAAATAAATAATAAAAAAAATGTAAACGCCCCTGTCCCCGGTAGCTCTCGCTCAGAAGCGAACACATACAAAAGTCCCGCCCACATATGCAAACGTCGTTCAAACCACACATGTGAGGTATCGCCACGTGCGTTAGAACATGTGCAACAATTCTCGCACTAGACCTTCTCTGTAACTCTAAACTGGTAGGGCCAGATTCTGGTATATTTGCGGCGGCGTAGCGTTTCCTATTTACACTACGCCGCCGCAACTTACAGGAGCAAGTGCCGTATTCTCCAAGCACTTGCTCCGTAATTTGCGGCGGCGTAGTGTAAATGGCCTGGCGTATCCCCGCGTAATTCAAAGGGGGCGGCTTGTATTTAAATTAAGTGCGCCCCCAAACTGAACGAACTGCGCATGCACCGGCCGTAAACGTAGCCCAGTGCGCATGCTCCATAGTACACCGCAAATACATTGGTTTTGACGTGAACGTAATTAACGCACAGCCCTATTCGTGACGAGTTACGTAAACAACGTAAACAACGGAAAAAAAACGACGCTGTCCCGACGTCCATACTTAACATTGCGTAGGCCGGACCTACGCAAAGTTAAACCACCATATAGCAGGGGTAACCTTACACTTACGCAAACGACGTAAACTACGATGACGGGGCGCAAATACGGACGTCGCATGCGCCGTTCGTTAAAAGCGTCAATTACATGAGGTCACGATTAATTTACATAAAACACGCCCACTTCTTCCACATTTGAATTAGGCGCGCTTACGCCGGGACATTTACGCTACGCCACCGTAACTTAGGACGCAAGTGCTTTGAGAATACTGAACTTGCGTCGGCGTAGCGTAAATACGATACGCTACACCCGCTCATATTTACGCCGCCCTACGTGAATCTAGGCCATTATGTTTGGGGGTTCTGAGTGATTTTCTAGCAAAAGAATGATGATTTGTACATGTAGGAGAGAAGTGCCAGAATAGGCCCGGTATGGAGGTGGGTATAAAAGCCCGGTATTGAAGGGGTTAAACTTCTACAATTTTTTTTGATTGCCGAAAGGAAACCGCTGCAAAATCTACTTGTCATACACATTTATACATCAAAACGTAGGTATTTTTGTCTAGAAATGTGCTCAGTTTTGTGATATGCCTTTTCCTTTTGGCTGGATGAGCTTCCAAATGATAAGAGTTACACACTTTCTTCCATTGACTGTCCTGTATAAAATTCTTCAGATTTAGATATTAATGGCTGTGTGTTGAGTTATTTTGAGGGGATGGTAAATGTACACTGTTATAAAAGCTGTACACTCACTACTTTACATTGTAGCAAAGTGTAATTTCTTCAGTGTTGTCACATGAAAAAATAGAAAAAAGATTTACACAAATGTGAGGGTTGTACTTACTTTTGTGACATACTGTATGTGATCTCCCGCACACAGAGGGGTGTACTTACTTTTGTGAGATGCTGTATATATTTATTGTGGTCTATACGTGGTTACATCACACATGGCGTGTGCTGAGGTCTGCAGCATTGAAGGATTTTTTTGTATTTGAAACTTTAACCACTTAAGGACCGCCTCCTGCACATTTACATCGGCAGAATGGCACGGCTGGGCACAGGCATGTACCTGTACGTCCCCCTTAAGTGCCCAGCCGCGGGTCGTGGGCGCACGCCCGTGACCCGGTCAGAAGCTCCGTGACCGCACCCGTGGGTTCCCTGTTCTTCACAGTGGCAGCTTCATTGATCGTGTGTTCCCTGATATAGTCACACATCCAGCCCCGCCCCCCTACAGTTAGAAACACATATGAGGTCACACATAACCCCTTCAGCGCCCCCTTGTGTTTAACTCCTAAACTGCAAATGTCATTTTCAGTAATCAGTGCATTTTTGTAGCATTTTTTGCTGTGAAAATGACAATGGTCCCAAAAATGTGTCAAAAGTGTCCGATGTGTCCGCCATAATGTCGCAATCATGAAAAAAATCGCAGATCCCTGCCATTAGTAGTAAAAAAAAATATTAATAAAAATGCCATCAAACTATCCCCTATTTTGTAAACGCTATACATACAGCAAACCAATCGTTAAACACTTATTGCGATTTTTTTTTTATACCAAAAATAGGTAGAAGAATACATATCGGCCTAAACTGAAAAAAATAAAAAAAATTACATCTTTTTTGGGGATATTTATTATAGCAAAAAGTAAAAAATATATATATTTTTTTTTTCAAAATTGTCGCTCCATTTTTGTTTATAGCACAAAAAATAAAAACCGCAGAGGTGATCAAATACCACCAAAAGAAATCTCTATTTGTGGGAAAGAAAGGGGCGCCAATTTTGTTTGGGAGCCACGTCGCACGACCGCGCAATTGTCAGTTAAAGGGACGTAGTGCCGAATCGCAAAAATTGACCAGGTCCTTTACTTGCATAAAGGTCCAGGTCTTAAGTGGTTAATGTAAATCTAGACAGTTGAGGGGGTGTAATATTCCCGCTGGGTGGAGTATGCGATTCCCCTTACTTTCAATATCACCCCAATCGAGACGTGATTTTTCCGTGATTGTCTTCAGACAAATCGCAGGACTTCTTTTGGGAAACGGGCGACCCGCGATTTTGTTTATGTGATTTGTCAGGTGACAATATTGTCCCATGATTGGGGTGCCATTGAAAGTAACGGGATCACAAGCATGTCACACATTTCGCTTCAATTCAGGAAATTGCAGTAATTCCGCCTGCGATCCGGAACGCCTAGGTGTGATCACAGCCAAAGCTAAGCGTCTTCTATCAGTTGCTGGGTTCTCCTTCTATAGATTCTGGGGGAACGTTTTCTTCCTCAAACATTCCACATATTGGCCGGGATTCAGATACATTGGCGTATCTTTGTGCGGGCGTAGCGTATCTTCTTTATGCTACGCCGCCGCAACTTAGAGAGGCAAGTGCGGTATTCACAAAGCACTTGCTCCGTAAGTTGCGGCGGCGTAGCGTAAATTGGCCGGCGTAAGCTCGCCTAATTCAAAGTAGGAAGGAGGTGGGCGTGATCTATTTAAATTAAGCGTGACCCCAGTTCGACCGCAAATGAATGGCCGGTCGAACTGGGCATGCGCGCGCATGCTCAGAATCACGTCGCATATACTCCCTAAGATACGTCAGTGCAATGCCTACGACGTGAACGTAACCTACGCACAGCCCTATTCACGTAGTACTACGTAAACGCCGTACGCGATGTAAAATTTGACGGCGTCGTTCCCAGGCCCATATCTTTGCATTACCTGCGCCTGCTATATGAGGAGTAACTTAACGCCGGACGTAAGCCTTACGCAAATCGTGTATATAAAGCGGCCGGGCGCATCTACGTTCGTGAATCGGCGTATCTTACTCATTTGCATATTTATAGTGGGAACGCCGAATGCGCCCAGCGTAACTATGCGCCCACGATATGGGAGCGTAGGCAAGTTACGTCGGACGGCTGAATCGCTGCCGCTTTGTGAATTGGCGCAAAGATGCGACAGCGCACATTTGAAATTACGGTGGCGTATCTGGAGATCCGCTGACGTAAATCGTTTGTGAATCCAGGCCCCTCTCTTCATTCTTTATTCCACCGCTAATATATACTCAGCATTGACCTTGTATAGCGCTTTTCTCTCTGAGGACTCCAAGTATTGGAGATGGCGTTGGCCGGGAATCGAACCCGGGTCAGCTGCTTGGAAGGCAGCTATGCTTACCACTGCACCACCAACGCAAAAGTAGCATGTAGTGTGGGAGGAAACCGGAGTACCCGGAGGAAACCCACGCAAGCACAGGGAGAACATGCAAACTCCATGCAGATGGTGTCCTGATCAGAATCTGAAACAAGGACCCCAGTTTTGCAAGGCTAACCCCTAAGCCTCTGTGCTGCCCTTATGCGGCCTCTGTTCTCTAAGGCCCGCCCCCGCTGAGCAGGGTAAATCACTTATGTTCACTCAAAGTGCCTTCAGAAGAAATCCAAACTTATCCTAAACTACAATCTATAACACTCCTGTAATAAAACACACCCAAATAACAATAAAGTGGGGTACAGTGTTCCCCAAATTAGCAACACAATGGAGCTAAATATTTCATTCACCCTTAGACCTCATTCACAGGGGGGTATTAATCCGTACCCCATGGGAGGGCCGTGTTTACCGGAACGGAGATGCACAGGTGTTCCCAGCATCCCGTGTAGGCAGTCCCATTTCTGTCAACTGGGGTGCAGTGACTATACCCAATGTGACATCTGTGTGGGTGCCGGTGTGCGTCCGCACAACTGCACCCACATGGATGTCCTTTTTGGGGTAAACGCAGCCATCACGCAGGGTACAGATTCATACCCCCCGTGTGAGTTAGGCGTCGGACTTCTCCATGAAGGACCTCACTGGCAGGAAGAGTTCTCATTTCTCCAGCAGAGAAAGCCTAAAGAAAGCTGGAAAGACTTCTCCGACATCTGAAGACAAAAAGAGATCCAACCTCCTCTTATAGCCGGTCCAACACATGCCTCAAAAACATTCCGGCCTTCAACCTCCTCTTATAGCCGATCCAACACACGGCTCAAAAACATACCGGCCTCCAACCTCCCCTTAGCCGGTCCAAGGCGGTCCAACACACGCCTCAATAATATACCGGTCTTCAACCTCCTCTTACAGCCGGTCCAACACACACATCAAAAATATACCGGCCTTCACCTCCCCTTACCTCCCCTCAAAAACATAGCCTCCAACCTTCCCCGGTCCAACACACGCCTCAAAAACACCTCCTCTTACCGGTCCAACACACACCTCCAACCTCCCCTCAAAAACATAGCCTCCAACCTCCCCTTAGCGGTCCAACACACGCCTCAAAAATATACCGGCCTTCAAATTCACAACATAATCAATTATTTATGTTGATCGACAATACATAGATCAAACATATCACCTGTAAAAACATCCTTGGGCAATGTATTGTCGAACCTTAAAGCTTCTGCAGAAGCTACAGAAAGGTAAATAGAGGGCTGATGGGAAAATCCTCCGGTTACTGGAGTGGCAGCCGCCACCAGTGTAGGGACCTGTGTTGGTACAGCCGTACCTGGCCCCTGGGAGGGTCCCTCAAACTTTTTGTTTTAGTCTTTTAGGAACAGCCAATTGTCTTGTTTGTCCAGTTACTTTGATAGTTGGTGATGCAGAAGCTGCTTATGAGAATCTTTAAGGAGATTGATGACGTAGTGGATTCCTGTCATGGTGGCTTGAAATGAAGATCCTCTCCCTCATATTCGCAAATCGTCCTCTTCTCATCGCCTAGTTTAAATTTTCTTCCAACATTTTGGCCATCTTTCTTCCCAAGAAAGCCGCACCCCTCTCATTTAAGTGCAATCCGTCACTACTATAATGATGGTAACGGCCTGAAAAGTCGGCCCAGTTCACCATGAAGCCAAACCTCTCCTCCCTGCACCAGTTCCTCAGCCACTTGTTAAGTACCATAAGCTCTTGCTGTCTCTGTGGTGTGACTTGAGGTGCAGGCAGTATTTCAGAAAATATTGCCTTGGCGGACCTTTTCTTCAATATGGCCCCCAAGTCCCTGAAATCATTTTGTAGGGCGCTCCATCTTTCTCTAACTTTGTCATTGGTACCGATATATACCATGACAACTGGGTCCAATAATCTGTCCATGCAATCTGCAATGTTCCGAACCCGAGCGCCCGGTAAACAACATACTGTTTGGCGATAATGGTCTTTGTGACGGATTGCCCTCTGTATTCTTCCAATAACTGCATCCCCTACCACTAGTATGTGCCTATCCTTTGTGGTAACCTTGCCCACACGCTGGTGAAGTCTCAGTTTGAAGCCCACACGCTGGTGAAGTCTCAGTTTGAAGCTCGCACGCTGGTGAAGTCTCAGTTTGAAGCTCGAACGCTGGTGAAGTCTCAGTTTGAAGCTCGCACGCTGGTGAAGTCTCAGTTTGAAGCTCGCACGCTGGTGAAGTCTCAGTTTGAAGCTCGCACGCTGGTGAAGTCTCAGTTTGAAGCTCGCACGCTGGTGAAGTCTCAGTTTGAAGCTCGCACGCTGGTGAAGTCTCAGTTTGAACCTCGCACGCTGGTGAAGTCTCAGTTTGAACCTCGCACGCTGGTGAAGTCTCAGTTTGAACCTCGCACGCTGGTGAAGTCTCAGTTTGAACCTCGCACGCTGGTGAAGTCTCAGTTTGAACCTCGCACGCTGGTGAAGTCTCAGTTTGAACCTCGCACGCTGGTGAAGTCTCAGTTTGAACCTCGCACGCTGGTGAAGTCTCAGTTTGAACCTCGCACGCTGGTGAAGTCTCAGTTTGAACCTCGCACGCTGGTGAAGTCTCAGTTTGAACCTCGCACGCTGGTGAAGTCTCAGTTTGAACCTCGCACGCTGGTGAAGTCTCAGTTTGAACCTCGCACGCTGGTGAAGTCTCAGTTTGAACCTCGCACGCTGGTGAAGTCTCAGTTTGAACCTCGCACGCTGGTGAAGTCTCAGTTTGAACCTCGCACGCTGGTGAAGTCTCAGTTTGAACCTCGCACGCTGGTGAAGTCTCAGTTTGAAGCTCGCACGCTGGTGAAGTCTCAGTTTGAAGCTCGCACGCTGGTGAAGTCTCAGTTTGAAGCTCGCACGCTGGTGAAGTCTCAGTTTGAAGCTCGCACGCTGGTGAAGTCTCAGTTTGAAGCTCGCACGCTGGTGAAGTCTCAGTTTGAAGCTCGCACGCTGGTGAAGTCTCAGTTTGAAGCTCGCACGCTGGTGAAGTCTCAGTTTGAAGCTCGCACGCTGGTGAAGTCTCAGTTTGAAGCTCGCACGCTGGTGAAGTCTCAGTTTGAAGCTCGCACGCTGGTGAAGACTCAGTTTGAAGCTCGCACGCGGGTGAAGACTCAGTTTGAAGCTCGCACGCGGGTGAAGACTCAGTTTGAAGCTCGCACGCGGGTGAAGACTCAGTTTGAAGCTCGCACGCGGGTGAAGACTCAGTTTGAAGCTCGCACGCGGGTGAAGACTCAGTTTGAAGCTCGCACGCGGGTGAAGACTCAGTTTGAAGCTCGCACGCGGGTGAAGACTCAGTTTGAAGCTCGCACGCGGGTGAAGACTCAGTTTGAAGCTCGCACGCGGGTGAAGACTCAGTTTGAGGCTCGCACGCGGGTGAAGACTCAGTTTGAGGCTCGCACGCGGGTGAAGTCTCAGTTTGAGGCTCGCACGCTGGTGAAGTCTCAGTTTGAGGCTCGCACGCTGGTGAAGTCTCAGTTTGAGGCTCGCACGCTGGTGAAGTCTCAGTTTGAGGCTCGCACGCTGGTGAAGTCTCAGTTTGAAGCTCGCACGCTGGTGAAGTCTCAGTTTGAAGCTCGCACGCTGGTGAAGTCTCAGTTTGAAGCTCGCACGCTGGTGAAGTCTCAGTTTGAAGCTCGCACGCTGGTGAAGTCTCAGTTTGAAGCTCGCACGCTGGTGAAGTCTCAGTTTGAATTCCCAGGGTTTTTTCCCTGTCACAAGTCTGGCCGCCATGTTTTGAACGACTTGCAGACGAGCGATTTGGTATTTGGGGAGTCCGAGGTAAAGGGCATTTGCATAATCCAGTCTGGAGTTAACAATTGCTCCCACCACGACCGCTAAATCTTCTTTGGGGATGAAAGGGGTAAGTCTGCGTAGTAGGCGCAGCAGATGGTGGGATCCGCTGACTACTGACCCTATTTGTGCGTCCATTGTCATGTAGGAGTCAAAGATGACCCCGAGACTTTTGACTTTGGCGCTAGGGGTGATGATTTTGCCCAAAATGGGCGGGGGTGTCCAGGTTGTTGCAGGTTGATTCCTTTGCTTGGCGTGAAACAGGAGAAGTTCTGTTTTCGCTCCATTGAGTTTAAGATAACTCTTTGTCATCCAGTCCTCTATCAAAGAGAGGCATGTCTCTAGATTGAGGTGGTGATCCTTTTTATTGCAAATCTGGAAGTACAGTTGCGTGTCGTCGGCGTATGAGTGATAGAGCAGTTTTTGGCTGCTGATAATCTCAAAAAGAGGACGAAGATAGATGTTAAACAGCACTGGCGACAGAGGCGATCCTTGAGGGACTCCGCATGTTAATGTGCGTTTCTCAGATGTGAAGGGTCCTAACTTCACTGTTTGCGATCGGTTTTCCAGAAAAGAGGAGAACCAAGATAAATCGCTTTCTGCGACTCTGGCTACTTCAGCTAGCCGTGTCAATAAAAGTTTGTGGTCTACAGTGTCGAAAGCTGCGCTTAGGTCCAACAGAACCAGGAGACAAGATTCTCCTTTGTCTGTGGCCTCGAGAGCGTCGTCCCATATTTTGAGCAATGCGGTTTCTGTCCCGTGTCCTGGACGGAAACCCGATTGATATGGATCAAGTAGCTTGTGGGTATCTAGATGCTGTTGCAGCTGTTGTACCACTACTTTTTCCATTACCTTTGAAAGTACATTTAAGGCTGTTATGGGACGGCGGTGTAGTGGATCCTTGGGATCTAGGGTGGGTTTCTTCAGGATGGGTTGGATTACGCCCTCTTTCAACTGTGAGGGCACTATGCCCTCCTTGAAGGACTGGTTGATAAGCTGCGTGATGGGGGGCGCCAAAATGTCGGCGCATTCCTTCAGCAGTTTTGTGGGGATGATATCATTGGGTGCTGTGCCATTACGCAAAGCCCCAATGATTTCATTAGTGGCATCGATGGAGATGGGTTCCAGGGTAAACATACCTGATAGAGGTGAATTACTGTGGGTGTTGTGTGACAGGTTGCGGGGGGGGGGCTAAGGGGGGAATTGTTTTGCTGAATGCTTTCACGGATTCCCTCGATTTTTTATTAATGAAGTAATCCGACAAATCATTGCAAAATTCTTGTGAGCCTGAATTTGGGGCTTCAAGACATCCTGGTTTCATGGTCTGAGTGACCATCTTGAAGAGTTCGCGAGGGCGGTTTAAGGCGCTATTGATAGCCTCAGAAAAAAAAAATTCTTGGCTTGGAAGATTTCTTTGTGGTATTTTCTTGTTGTTGCTTTGTAGATGGAGAGGTTTGCCTCTGAAGAACTTCTTTTCCAGGCGGCTTCCGCCCTTCTACGTTCTTGCTTCAGTAACGACAGCTGGTTGTTAAACCAGCTACAGTTGTTTCTCCGGTTATGAGTTTTACGCTTCGGCGCTACTAAGTCGGCTGACTGTAATAGGGCTGAGTTTATGGCATCCAGTGTTTCTACGGCCGTTTGATGTGGCTGGATTGTTTTTATTTTTTCCCTTAAAGTGGTTTTGAAGAGTTCCGAATGGAGCTTCTTCTGACATCTAGTCCAGTGTGTAGTCACTGGTCTAGATGTTTTTGCTAAGGGGGGGATTTTGGAAATAATGAATTTAATTGCATGGTGATCAGTCCATGGCAATGGTTCATTTTCCAATATTTTTTATTCCAGATCTTGTCTGAAAATAAGATCGAGTGTGTGGCCCGAAGCATGTGTGGGTCCACATACTAGTTGCTGTAGCCATAAACCTTCCAGGTGGTCGATACAGGCGTCGGCAACGGGGTCTTGTGCGGAGTTGGCCCAGAGATTGAAGTTCCCGAGCAGCAAAACATGTTTGCTGTAAGTGGAGACGAACTCCGTCAATGATGATAGCAGCTGCGATTTTGGGCCGGGTGGCCTATAGCAGAGAAGAATGTGGACGGTCTCCTTGGAATTTGTTTGCAATTGCAGAATAAGGGTTTCCATGAATGGAAGAGCGTTTTGAAGGGCTGGTTTAGTGATCGCAAGATGAGTCTTGTGGATCACCGCCAGTCCTCCTCCTCTTTGCCCTATTCTGTTTTCCGTTATGATACGGTAGTTTTCTCGCACCGATTCTCCTAGAATGGTGTTACAGTCAGCTGTAAGCCAGCTCTCTGTAATAAAGAGGCAATCTAGATCGCATTGTAAAATTAGGTCATGGATTTCCAGTCGGTGTTTTACTGCCAATCTTGTATTGATCAAAGCACAAGATATGTGCTTAGGCTGGGGTGAATGGCTGAAATATTTGACAGTCGATCGTTGATCGACTCTCAATATTCGCTCAATTTTTAGGGATTTTTTGGTGATGGCTGGTAGTATTGCGGCGGATTGCCTCAAACTCCAAATGGTTTCTGCAGAATATTGCAGATATGCCATGGTCGCCAAACACCGGGAGGGGGGGGGGGGTTGGGTGGGAGTTTCAGGGGCGATGGGGAGAGGAATTGGCTAAATCCTCTCTCCTGGCTTGGTCCAGAGGAAGGCAAAAAAAAACCCTAGCCGTGCTGGGCCAATATGCTCCGGTGGGGTAAAAAAATTCCTTCCTGACCCCTGTGAAAGGCGATCGGATGACCCCTGGATCAAGCTCCTGTTGTGTTGAGATGAGAAGTGGCTGGGGGTGAGGGGTGTGCTTATTGCTGGTGCAGCAGGAGAGCTGCCTGATCAGGCAGCAGGATGCAGCCTGGAGCTGACGGCTCGGTGGATGGTGATACTGGGGGGCTCAAAAAGGTAAGCCAAGGAAGAGTGGCTGTCCTCCTACAGAGAGGGGGGGATTCCTGGAGGATTTGGTGGGGATTACAAGGAGTGGGGGGGCGCCGCGCCGGTAGGCCCCGGGTGAAGCCGCGGTCTTTCCTAGATCGCGGCCCCGCGAATCAGTGCAGGCCGGCGCGGATGTCCGGGAAAAACGCCCTAGGATGGCGGAATTGTGGCTGGGGGGTAGTAGGAGGGTGTCTCAGCTGGCGATGGCGGTATGGGGGCAGTCCTGCCCTGTGAGCTGTCTCTGCTGTATATACTGCGTACATCTGCAATAAAAAAAGAAGAATCGGGATTAGCACTTTCGCCTATATTATATATATTTTTATACATCAAATTAGACGGAGAAAAGTTCAAAATTCCAATGCCAGGGACAATAAATAAACCCGACATGACAGGGACTCAGGGATCACTAATGGTGGCCTTCCTATAAAAATTCTGGTTGCCTGGCAGTTATGCCGACCCACTAAAATGAATGGAGTCAGAAAGGGAACTGATTCTTCTCTTTCATGTGTGGGGGAATAATCTGCAGTGCTTCTGTTTCTTATTATTAAACACCAAGCCTCTATGGGGGGGGGGGTGACCTCTAATCAATATGCATTTACATTCCTATACATGTGTAACTTTGGATTCCAATAAAGATGTTTTTATAACAAAATATTTTTTGGTGTGTTTTGGCACCATTAAAACTTCCTTTAAAACCTGTTATAGTGCTTGTGCTGTGTATGAAATATCTGTCTGATCCTACCAGTTTCTACCCTCCCCCCTCTCTGCGCTGACTTCCATGTATCCGGGCTGCAAAGTCCTGACACCAGAGTCAGTACATGTCTCCATCATACGCTGCTATCTGCAGCTCTCCCTGTGTCCCCCCCCCCTCACCCTTCATGTTC
This sequence comes from Rana kukunoris, assembly GCA_029574335.1. Taxonomy (NCBI): domain Eukaryota; kingdom Metazoa; phylum Chordata; class Amphibia; order Anura; family Ranidae; genus Rana; species Rana kukunoris. Next base: position 7,423,292 of record CM056051.1, on the reverse strand, counting down.
ATGTCTCCATTTTACACTACTATCTGCAGCTCTCCCTGTGTCTCCTCCCCCCCTCCCTCTCCCTGTACATGTCTCCACCATACGCTACTATCTGCAGCTCTCCCTGTGTCCCCCCCATACATGTCTTCATCATACACTACTATCTGCAGCTCTCCCTGTGTCCCCCCCATACATGTCTTCATCATACACTACTATCTGCAGCTCTCCTTGTGTCCCCCTCCCTCACCCTCCCCCTCCCTGCCTGTCATCTCTCACTATCCCTGATCTGTTCATCCCCCTCTGTCACATATAAAAAGCTGAATCCTAGTGCCTGTGCTCTATAGACAAAAAAAAAAAAACGTTCTACTTGTATTACAATGTATCCATCTTGGCCTCTGTTTAATCTTCAACTGCCATAACCCTACACATGTGATCCGTTATGACAGTTTGATTTGAGAGCACAATAAATGTGACAGTTGGCTTTCCTTCCACTTTAAACCAGTTAAAACCGGTTCTTTTTTGAATAACACACAGGCACTGGGATGCAGCTTTGTATGTGACAGAGGGGAGGATATAAAGATCACATAGAGGCTTAACAATCACTTTAATATCTCCTTCTGTTCTAAAATTCTATGAAAAGTAATCATTTTGGGGTGAAGGAGCCTTCGATCGATGAGTGTAGGTGACTTATCCATTTTGTATCGATCACTATCCATAGTACTTACCAATCTCGGTGTCTGTATCCTGGTGATGTCCATTGGCTTTACAGCCGGACCTGAAACATCCAACAACGGCTCTGAAAGAGCAGCGTACAAACGTCTGGATCCTCTTCATTTTGGGGCGCTTTTTGGGGGTATCTGCAGGCTGGTCACTGATACCTCCTTCCATAGCTGCCCTTCCTTTGCTGGGTTTCTCTTTGGTGTTTTTCAGAGAAAAAAGCTTTTTACATTTAAATTGTCTCATTATTAAGAAATAAAGAAACGCTCTTTAAATGTACAATAATAGAAATCGCAATGAAATCGAATCGCAATGAAATCAAATCAAATCGCAAGAAAAATCTCAGGAGACATTAGAAGCACGTCTTCACTGGTCAGTGAACACTCAGCAACTGCTGGCTTCCCTCTCTGCAGCTGCTTATATTTGCTCAGCTGATGACATCACAGGTCATGTGACCACTTGTTTTTTTTTTTTTTTTTAAATAACTGTCAATTTTACTTAAAGGAGCCACGTCCTTATTTTTGAGCTTAGCAAATTCAGCTTGTAGGATCAGTATATGGATCTAATAGGGACACGGCTCCTTTAAGATGTTATTGTGAATGAGATTTAACCCTTTCAGTCCCATGGCTGAAATAAAGTGCTCTATTCTTATAATAACATCTTTAAATTTATTTTATTTTCTCGTTATTACGCCCCAATTATTTCTCTATTTTTAACCCTTTCACTATGAAATCATATATTTGTTTTAATTTATAACCCTTTAACTGCCAAACCAATAGTTTTTCCCCCCAATTGTTACATTATAAATAAAGGAAATCCTGTTTATTTTTAGTGTTGGGTGGAGTGGAGAGGGATTATTAGAACCTGTCAGGCTTTTTCCTTTAAAAGAAAATTGTTAGTTATTTTCTTATTTCATGAGTTGTTTTAGATATCTCTTGACAACTCAAAAATAACAGACGATTTTTCTTAACCACTTACTTACCGGGCACTTAACCCCTTCAATACCGGGCTTTTATACCCACCTCCATACCGGGCCTATTCTGGCACTTCTCTCCTACATGTACAAATCATCATTATTTTGCTAGAAAATTACTCAGAACCCCCAAAAATTATATATGTTTTTTTAGCAGACACCCTAAGGAATAAAATGGCCGTCATTGCAACTTTTTATCTTGCACGGTATTTGCGCATTAATTTTTCAAACGCCTTTTTTTTTTTTGTAAAAAAAATGGTTTCATGAATTAAAAAATAACAAAACAGTAAAGTTAGCCCAATTTTTTTTGTATAATGTGAAAGACGATGTTACACCGAGTAAATAGATACCTAACATGTCACGCTTTAAAATTGCGCACACTCATGGAATGGCGCCAAACTTTACTTAAAAATCTCCATAGGCATCGCTTTAAAATTTTTACAGGTTACCAGTTTAGAGTTACAGAGGAGGTCTAGTGCGAGAATTGTTGCACACGCTCTAACACACGCGGCGACACCTCTAATTTGTGGTTTGAACGACGTTTACATACGTTGGCGGGACTTGCGTGTGCGTTCGCTTCTGAGCGCGAGCTACCGGGGACAGGGGCGTTTTAATTTTATTTATTTATTATTTTACTTACTTATTTATTTTTTACACTTTTTTTTACATTTTAGTTTTTGATCGCTTTTATTCCTATTCCTCACATCTCTCCTCCAGAAAGAATAAAGAGATTGTGGGGAAAAAAAATCACAATTTCATTCTTACTAGCCGCAATTGCGGTTTGTTTACTTACGGGTAGCCAGGCATGACGTCATCACATTGCGCCCGGACCTCCGACGGTCATAGAGATGACTGGGGACCATATGGTCCCCAGTCATCTCTATGCTGCACATCCGGTGGACGGCGATCATCTCTCCAGGCCCCCGATGGCACGGGGGAGTCCGGAGAAGCATCGGATGGTGGCGGGAGGGGGGGGATGTCCCCTCCCGCCGCCTATAAGAATGATCAAGCGGCGGAACCACCGCTATGATCATTCTTACAGTGCGCAGGATCGCCGCCAGAAGAAAATTATATCTGAATGATGCCTCTAGGTGCACCCATCATTCAGATATACCCGCACAAAGTACAGGACGTCATATGATGCCCACCTGGGATAAGAGATCCCCTTTTTGGACGTCATATGACGGCGTCGGGTTTTAGGTGGTTAAACCCCCCCTCCTGCCCAGACCAATTTTCAGCGTTCTCACTCTTTGAATGACAATTGCGCGGTTATACAACGCTGTACCCAAATGACATGTTTATCATTTTTTTCACACAAATAGAACTTTCTTTTGGTGGCATTTGATCATGTCTGCGGTTTTTATTTTTTGTTAAAAACATTTAAAAAAATACAGATTTAAAAAAAAAAATACAAAACCGTTTTAAATTTAGAGGGAATGCTTCAGCGGTCCTACTATTGTTGTTAGTTTTTTTTATTTATCTTTAGTTTTAATTTAAATTTGATTCCGTATGTTTTTTTGCTCTGCGTAACTTCTGCATACTTTCAGCTATTAAAACCATTCAACGTTTCAAATGTTCAGCTCTTTCAGCTAATGATGGGACTTCAACTGTTTTTCTACCATAAAGTTTTTTAACACTTTTTTTTGCAAAATATTTTATTGAGAGAAATACAGCGTGTACAGACATAAACAGAAGGACATATAACTCTCCATTTTGAAGTTTTGTGATACAAACATAAAGGAGGGTTACACCAAACCCTATAACTATATATCAGAAATAAAAAGAGAAACATAGAGATAAAAAGAGAGAGAAGGGAGAAAAGAAGGGCAGACAAAGGAAGAAGTAGATGGGAAGAGTAATTTAAGTTAGGTGGCGAAAAAGGAGAGATAAGAGGTTGAGGTTGAGATGACAACATCAACTAAAAGAAAGTACATCAAAACCGAGTATATTACCAGAGATCGGGAGAGGACCGGAAGGCCCCCCCTCTTCACATTAATCTGCAAAATAACTATCAATGCATCAACACAACATCCAACACCTAGCCTACATGGAGATGAGGGGGTGGAGTCCAGAAAAATTTGTGTCTTGTTTCCGTAAATAGGAAGGGGCAGGATTGTAGGTCCTTCTTTTCCCCTGATGACAGGCAATGTTCGATGAATAGTGACCATTTCTTGTCAAAGTTACTGCATGGCCTCGTGTGGTGAGACCTAGAGTCTAACCTCTCACGGTATAGCAGAATCTTAAGGTTCCTGATTATCCCAGGTACAGACGGGGGGTGGGGGAGATCCAGTGAAATAAGATATTTCTGCGGGCGACTAGGAGCGCCAGAAGTGTCCATTGGGAGGAAACTTGGGGGATTGCTTTTAGGTATGTCGCGGAAATTGTGTTTTGCGGGGGGCAGCCAAATAATAGGAGCATAGGATCCTTGTCAGGTAGAAAGCCTGTGACACTGTAAATAAATTGGAGGGTCAAGGACCAATAAGCGCCAATATGCGGACAGGACCTCAAACGATGAAACAGCGTAGGCTTGTTTAACGGGCACCACGGGCAGATCGGTCCTGTGCTAGAGGGACGGGTCAGCGAGAATGGATAGTATGCTCTATGCATTATTTTAAACTGCGTCTCTCTCCAAGACTCGCAGGGAGTGATGCGAGTAGTCAACCGATAACCCGTCAGGATATCATCTAGGTCTGCATGTATTGGCAAATCCTTTAACCAGTTAGACATTGATGTATTGCGAAAAGATGAATTCGTGAATTTGTCATTCAGTGGACGATATATATCCGAAATGGAGTAGCGGTTATTCAAAATAAGGTTATCAATGAAAGAGGTTTGAAATCTGATGTCCTTTTTCGGGCAAGTTCTATTGATGAAATCCGTAAATTGCATGACATGTATAAAGTGATGGGGAGGTAGGCAGAAATCCCGTTGTAGAATCGTAAAGGGTTTGAGGGAATTCGTTGCGGTGTAAAAAGAAGAGGCGTACTTTAGTCCCTTGTCTTTCCATTTGGAGAAAGGCTCGTATTGCATGCCAGGTGGGAACATTGGGTTACCATGAATTGGAAGAAAATTAGATACAAAAGGTGATAAACCTAGTCTTTACCGTATCTCTCTCCAGGCCACTATTGTGTCTTTAAATAGAAAACTTTGTTGTATGTGACTCGGAATGCGTTGTAACGAGCTGGGTAACAGAGCAGCCAGATTGCAAGGACTAACCATGCAGGATTCCAGACCAAAGTTGGAATATCTAGAAGACTGCAAGATCCAGTCCACACCAATTCTCAGTAGGCAAGCTAAGTTGTAATTTCTGATATTAGGAAGATTTATGCCGCCCTCGCCCCTCGGGAGATATAGTTTGGTCAATGCCACTCTCGGCTTGCCCTTTTTCCAAAGAAATTTGACAATGGCTTTATTTAAGATCTGAATATCTTTATGCTTAATTAATAGAGGTAGCGTCTGTAGATGGTAAAGAAAGCGGACAAAACTGACCATTTTAAAAAGAGCACCTCTCCCGAAAAGCGATAGCGGCAAATTAGACCATAGTTCCAGTTCACCTACAATTCTAGAGATTAGAGGAGGATAATTAAGAGAATAGAGAGAGGATGGTTCCTTACAATCTTAATGCCTAAATAGATGATATATTTCTCATTGATGCAGAAGGGAGTGGACGGGAGCCAAGAACGCGGGGAGTTAGAACTAAGGGGAAGAATTTCGCTTTTGGAAAAATGTATCCCCAGGCCAGAGCACTGGCGAAAAGAGTCAAAAATAGATTGGATGGCGGGGACATCGGTTTGGGGGGCCGTGGAGAAAATCAGAATATCATCTGCAAAGAGAGCAACCTTTATATCGTTTTGCGTGAGAGGGATACCATGTATGGAGGGAGTGTCATTTAGGTACCTTGACAAGGGTTCAATAGCTAAATTAAAAAGCAGAGGGGACAGGGGACACCCTTGTCTCATGCCTTTAAATAATCTAAAAGGGTTGGATTGGATGCCTGCGGCTATAACCGTGGCAGAGGGGGCCGAGTATAGATTTTGGATGAAATAAAGGAAGGGGCCCGATATTCCAAATTTCTCCATTACCAAAAATAGCCATTGGAAACTAACATTATCAAAAGCCTTTTCGGCGTCAAGGGTGGTTATAGCTGTATTGACCAATGGGTGTTGTTTAGAGTATTCTAGGGCGGCCAAAACTTTTCTCAAGTTTGAAGCTGCAGATCTGCCCTTAGTGAAGCCCGACTGCACGTGGTGAATAATGAGAGGCATTAAATTTGCTAAACGAGAAGCAAGTATCTTGGACAGGATCTTAGAGTCCACATTTAGTAGCGATATAGGACGGTAAGACCCAGGGTCCCTAGGGTCCTTGCCTTTTTTTGCTATAAGTTTATTGTTGGCTTGATGGCCCGTCGGGAGATAAGGACCTCCGTCCCAAATGGCATTATACAACGACAGCAGGGAGGGGGTAATATCTACACGTAACATTTTGTAAAACTCGGGGGTATACCCATCCGGGCCTGGGGCCTTACCATTGGAAAGTCCTCGGATAACATCCAAGAGTTCTCGTTCTGAAATCGGGACATTTAACTCAGCTAAATGTTCCCAGTCTATGAGGGGTAGCGTAGTAGATTTTAACCACTCACGAGGGCTGTCCATGTCTATAGGGTCCTGCGTGTAAAGATTAGTATAAAACATTTCCAACGTCTTGTTTATATCTCTGGGGGAGGTGGATAGCGATCCATCCAAGTTGTGAAGTGCTGTGATATGTGTGGGAGTGTATGCGCCCTTGGTGAGATTGGCTAGGAGTTTACCCGCCTTATTCCCATGCTTGTAATAGTGTAGGTACGTCGAGGACATTCCCATTTGTTCCACTCTGTCCGCCCATGTGTCAAAAAGGTCCCTAGCTTCCAACCATGTTTTGCGGTTTTCAGCTGAATTATGAGCACTCAGTTTAACTTGAGCTGCACGTACCCTGTTACTGGCCTCAAGGTACTTCGCTTGAGCATCCTTCTTGTACGCTGACACAAACAAAATAATCTTACCCCTTAAAAAGGATTTGCCTGCCTCCCAGAATAAAACGGGATTGTCTATGTGGGACTAGTTATTGTGGGAATAGTCCGACCACGCCTAACATTTGTTTAAAGTTGTCATTACGATCCAAATATGGATACGGGAATTTCCACTGTCTATACTCCGAGTGATTTTGTGGATTGATAAGGTTGATTGAAATAGGGGAATGATCGGATATGACCATGTCATGAATGCACGTCTCTCCGAGTCTGGTCGAGACTCTTAGGCAACATGGCAACACATGAACAGGGGGCTTCATAGTTACCACCGGTATTGTTCATCTAGCTTCCGATTGATCCAGCAGAGCAGATTGCTTCAGTCGTTTCGGGGGGTCTTTCCTGGGGCTCCTCTGCTCCCGTGGGCCTTGCTGTGCCTTGTCAGCATACGATGTAGATGTTGCAGGGCTGGGTGAGAGCGACTGAAGGAAAGCCCGGGCTTTGTCTGGAGATTGTAGCACAATTTGTTGCCCATCCGGGGCTTGTAGACGTAGTACTGCTGGGTATGCCAAGGTGAAGCGCACGCCTCTTGCATACAGTTCAGCGCATATTGGTTGGAATTCCTTGCGCTTGCGAGACACTTCCACTGAGTAATCTGCAAATATCAACAGTTTGTGACCCTCTATCACTAGCCATCGAGCTTTGCGGAAGGCTTCCAGGATATCCGATCGGTCTGCATAGTTTAGAAATTTGGCAATCACCGGTCTCGGGCGGTTCCGGTCTTCAGAGGGGGCTCCAATTCTATGGGCTCTCTCCTCTGTGCACCTGTGTTTCAGGCCTAGAGACTCGGGAATAATGGTAGTGCAAAGGTCAATCAAGGAGGACTGTTTAAAGGATTCTGGGAGACCGATAATCCTCAAATTATTTCTCCTGGATCGGTTCTCGAAGTCCTCCAGGCCGATCGTGCATGTGTTGTTGATCTTGGATAAACTTTTCCAATGCTCCAGTCATGTGGTGTTGGTCATCCTCCACTGAGGATACTCGCTGTTCCATATCATTCAATCTGTGTGCGTGTTCCCCAATTTCTTTCCTCAGTTGCATAATGCCCTCAGACACCGCCTTTGTCACAGCTGCGGTGATCGTGGGGGATAGCAGCGCAGCCACTGCCTGGGCTATCCGTGCGTGGGAGTTATCCGGTTCAAGGGCATTGGCTGCCGACATCTCCATAGCCTCCTGCGGTGTCTCCGAGATCAAATCACCGCTGTGGGGATTAGGCTGCTGAGTACCCTGAGGAGAGGGAGAGACCCGTGCTGCGGCGGCCATATTGTCTGCGCTCTGAGCCTGAACGAGGGGGAGCGCATCACTGGCGCTGACACTGGGGCTCGAGCGCGGCTGTGTAAGGTACCGATCCATCCGCTATAGCGTGGAGAGGACAGGGCGACCGCTGTGAGCTGAAGCGGGAGCGGCGTGCTGGCTTTGTATGCTGATAACTAGGCGGGCGTCACGGAGCCTCCGGACTTCTCGACCTTCACATACGGCGCCGGAACCGGAAGTGACACTTTTTTAAACATTGAAGTCGATGAGAGCATAGGGAAGTTTTTGATTGGGCAATAGGATGGGGGAAATTTGATGGTGCAGTTTTGATGGGGCACTTTCTGATGGGCCAATAGAATGGGGCAGTTTTTGATGGGGCAAAAGGATGGGAGAAATTTTGATTGTGCAGTTTTGATGGGGGCAGTTTTTAATGGGGAAATTTGATGGGGTTTTTGATGGGGTAGTTTTTGATGGGGCTATAGGATGGGGGCAGTGTTTTTGATGGGGCTATAGAATGGGGACAGTTTTTTATGGGGTATAGGATGGGGGCAGTTTTTAATGGGGCAATAGGATGGGGCAGTTTTGATGGGGCAATAGGCTGAGGGCAGTTTGATGGGGTAACAGGATGGGGCAGTTTTTGATGGGGGCAAAAGGATGGGGGCAGTTTTGATGATGGCAGTTTGTTGGTGGTAATACGAAGGGTAGAAATTTTGATGGGAGCAGTTTTGATGGTGGTAATATGATGGGGGAAATATGATGGGGGCAGTTTTGGTTATAGAAATTTTATGGGGCAATTTTATTGGGCAGCTCCTGCAAAAGGTAATTACTTTTAAAAAGATGCTAATTAGGGGGAATGCTGATTCTCGCTTCAACTTTTTCTTACGGATTTAAGCTTTGGCAATTCAGCTATTCAGCTGCGGGAAATGCATTTTCTAGTTTTACTTTTGTTGAGGGAAAACCCAATTCAGCCTTGGAAGGTTTTACCCCCTTTGCCACTTAAAGGTGTTGTAAAGGTACTATTTTTTTTTCTCCTAAATAGCTTCCTTTCCCTTAGTGCAGTCCTCCTTCACTTACCTCATCCTTCCATTGTGCTTTTAAATGTCCTTATTTCTTCTGAGAAATCCTCACTTCCTGTTCTTCTGTCTGTAACTCCACACAGTAATGCGAGGCTTTCTCCCTGGTGTGGAGTGTTGTGCTCGCCCCCCTCCCTTGGACTACCGGAGAGTCAGGACGCTCTCTACGTTGCAGATAGAGAAAGGAGCTGTGTGTTTGTGGGTGTCCTGACTCTCCTGTAGTCCAAGGGAGGGGGCGAGCACCACACTCCACACCAGGGAGAAAGCCTTGCATTACTGTGTGGAGTTACAGACAGTAAGAATGAGAGAAGAACAGGGAAGTGAGGATTTCTCAAAAGAAATAAGAACATTTAAAAGTTTTTTTTCTTTTCTTTACAAAATGGAAGGCAAATACATGAGAATACAATCCTCTTGTAAGTGACCCTCCCATATACTCCCTCACTAAATCTTCCCACTCTAACCCTTTTCTTAATCCTCACTTTCTCTCACAAGGAGGATCCGCCCTTTTCCTGCTCCCCCCCCTCAAAAGAAGAGAGAAGAAAAAAAAAATGAATGACCACATCCTCTCCCTCCCTTAAACCACACTGAGGTTTATCCTTCATATTATATTTTACATTAAAGGAAGATATTTATCTTTTCCCCTCGTCTGAATTTTTAAATAAATTCCAGGGGTTTATTTTTACCCTTAAAAAAATGCTTCTATATCTCTAACTCTATTTATCCATTCTACTGTTGGTGACTGTATCCCTACGTAGGGGTAACCCCTTTAACCACTTCAATACGGATAGGTGAAGTAGGAAAAAAGCGCATTGGGTATTTTTAACAGAAATTTTTTGCAAAATTCCGACAACCAATAAACTCTTATTTTTTTCAAAATATATGAATATGCTTTCTTCTCCACATCTCCAACACGTCAGAATTTTCACAAAGGGGATCTCCATTAAGATTTTATAGTTTAATTCATCCAGATTGAAGAGTTTAGAGTTAAAAAGATAATCGGGTGCAGAGAAGGATGTCATATGACGTCCTGTACTTTGTGGGGGGATATCTGAATGATGGGGCACCTAGAGGCATCATTCAGATATCATTTTCTTCCTGCGGCGATCCTGCCCACCGTAAGAACGATCATAGCGGCGGTTCTGCTGTTCTATATTAACCCACCTCTTGATCGTTCTTATAGGCATAATAATACTTAAATATATCGGACCCCCATTCCACCGATTCTTAGGAGTCAACAGATCTCTTTTAATCCTAGGACGTCCCCCCCCTCCCACCGCCATCCGGTGCATTTTAATTTCTCCGGGCTCCCCCAGTCCCATCGGGGGCCTGGAGAGATGAACGCAGTCCACCAGATGTGAAGCATAGATTCCTTCCCCAACCCTAATAGATGATTGGTGACCAGATGGTCACCAGTCATTTCTATGACCGTCAAAGTGTAAAAAAATAATAAAGGTAAAATAAATAATAAAAAAAATTTAAAGGCCCGGGCGCGATGTGATGACGTACCCGTAAGTAAATTCTCGCAAACCGCAATTAGGGCCAGCGTATATTTGCCAGTTTCCTATTTAACGCCGCCGAATACAGGAGAGATCCAAGCACTGTGATTTGCGGCGGCGTATTTCTTGTCAAAGGGGGCGGCTTGTATTTAAATTAACGCCCCCAAATGAACGAACCCTCGGTTAGCCCAGTCCAGCCTGTACACCGCAAATACAGGAGAAATAACGCACAGCCCTTATTGACCTAAACAACGGAAAAAAACATCCCGACTCTCATAGTTAGTCATAAAGAGTCCATCCAGACATAAAAATAAATAAAAATAAAACTAAAACACAGTACATCCTCCCATACACCCACACACATCCAGAGGAAGGCAAAAAACCCCAGCAGAGCGATTCAATTTGCTACCGGAGGGGAAAAAATTACAAGGGATGATCAACTTTTACATTCAGTTATATTATGTGTAGGAAAGAATAGCCTCTCTTAAAGCAATCTAATGGCCAGAAACCTCTGGAGAGTTCCACATTTTCACAGCTCTTCTGTGAAGAAATTTTTTTTTTTTTTCCAGACGTAAGTGCCCCTTGTCCTCAGTGTAAAAAATCAACACCAAGTTCACTAATACCTCTTAAGACGATCATATCCCCCCTTATTCTCCTCTTCTAAAATAAAGTTCCTCTAATCTTTCCTAAAGCTCCTCCATGCCTCTTAAGTTTGGTTGTCCTTCTCTGCACTTTCTCCATGATATCCTTTTTAAACGCCCCTGTCAGATGAGGTCCTAATGATTTGTACGCAAAATGATATCTCTATCTCTAGTCCATACCTCTCTACAAGAAAGGACGCTCTTTGGAAAGAGCTTGGCAGCGCCATTAACACATACATCCTTTTCCAAAGTCCCGTACTCCCCCACATATGCAAACGCATAACTTTACATTTATCAACATTAAACCTCATCGTTCAAACCAGGTCGGCTTGTAAATTGGAGACATGCAAGGACGTTATTCCACTGAGGTGCAAAAACAGAAATCGCCGACCCAATATCATTTATAAATATATTGAAAAGTGACCCAACACGTTAGACCTTGGACATGTGAATCATTAACCACAACTCTCAATTCTGTCTTTCAAGTTTTCTTCTCGATATATCACTAGACCTTCTCTGTAACTCTAAACTGGTAGGGTTTTACTTACCTCCATAAAAAGATTCTGACAACTTCTGTCTTTCATATATTTGCTTAAATAGGCGGAACTCATCCGTCTTTTATTAGCGTTTCCTATTTACTATAGTTACTACGCCTTTTTAAATATGGGCCGCAACTTACAGTCATTAATGAGCTAAATATTAGATAAGTGCTTTGAAATTTCGTATTCTTTTAGGATCCATGGGTGGAGCACTGGTTGCTTTATCCACCTTTATTCTCTAAATATTTCGTAACTTTTGCATTGTGGATTTGGGGCGGTCACTCCCACCCCCTATATCGTAGCTCCCCCATTCTCCATTGTAAATGAAAAAAGCATTTAATAAATTTGCCTGTCCTCAGTCACCCACTCGTATCCCCGCGACCTTTTTACTATTAATATATTTAATTTTTGGGGGTTTGTTCATCTTTTGCAATCTGTCGTTCATTTTGAATTTTTGCATCCTTGATTTCCTTTTTACATATTCTATTATATTCTTTGTAACATTTAAACAACACGGTTCCTTCATTTTTATATTTTTTGTATTTTCTTGTTGTTTTAGCTTTTTTAATTAAGTGCGCTTTTAAACTTATTGCCCATGGGAAAACTGTTCCAAAACTTTTTGAAGAATTCCCATTTCTGTTCTGTGTTCACTGCCAATATTCCCTCCCGCAGCCCTGGAGAGCAGTCCTCCGAAAATTTGCCTTGAAATTAAGTGTATCTTTCCTGTAACGCTTATAGCATTAAACCAGTGCGCATGCTCCATAGTAGCTCTGCATGGTTTGAGATTACCGTCCAACAAATACATTGGTTTGGACCATGATTGTCCTGCGTTTTTAAATTTTTGTCCTTTAACGTAATTAACTGGGTAGTTAAAATCCCCCACACCGTCCCTGCCCTAGCCCTTTTCGTGACGTCTCCACCTCCTCATTAACATTGGGTGGTTAACAAACAATGATTAGTAAACAACGTTCCACCCATAATGCTTTAAAAACTCTCCAAACGTCCTCTTTCACGCTGTCACTTCTCCATAGAGACGACGTCCATACTTAACATTGCGTAGGCCGGACCTACGCAAAGTTAAACCACCATATAGCAGGGGTAACCTTACACTTACGCAAACGACGTAAACTACGATGACGGGGCGCAAATACGGACGTCGCATGCGCCGTTCGTTAAAAGCGTCAATTACATGAGGTCACGATTAATTTACATAAAACACGCCCACTTCTTCCACATTTGAATTAGGCGCGCTTACGCCGGGACATTTACGCTACGCCACCGCAACTTAGGACGCAAGTGCTTTGAGAATACTGAACTTGCGTCGGCGTAGCGTAAATACGATACGCTACACCCGCTCATATTTACACCGCCCTACGTGAATCTAGGCCATTATGTTTGGGGGTTCTGAGTGATTTTCTAGCAAAAGAATGATGATTTGTACATGTAGGAGAGAAGTGCCAGAATAGGCCCGGTATGGAGGTGGGTATAAAAGCCCGGTATTGAAGGGGTTAAACTTCTACAATTTTTTTTGATTGCCGAAAGGAAACCGCTGCAAAATCTACTTGTCATACACATTTATACATCAAAACGTAGGTATTTTTGTCTAGAAATGTGCTCAGTTTTGTGATATGCCTTTTCCTTTTGGCTGGATGAGCTTCCAAATGATAAGAGTTACACACTTTCTTCCATTGACTGTCCTGTATAAAATTCTTCAGATTTAGATATTAATGGCTGTGTGTTGAGTTATTTTGAGGGGATGGTAAATTTACACTGTTATAAAAGCTGTACACTCACTACTTTACATTGTAGCAAAGTGTAATTTCTTCAGTGTTGTCACATGAAAAAATAGAAAAAAGATTTACACAAATGTGAGGGTTGTACTTACTTTTGTGACATACTGTATGTGATCTCCCGCACACAGAGGGGTGTACTTACTTTTGTGAGATGCTGTATATATTTATTGTGGTCTATACGTGGTTACATCACACATGGCGTGTGCTGAGGTCTGCAGCATTGAAGGATTTTTTTGTATTTGAAACTTTAACCACTTAAGGACCGCCTCCTGCACATTTACATCGGCAGAATGGCACGGCTGGGCACAGGCACGTACCTGTACGTCCCCCTTAAGTGCCCAGCCGCGGGTCGTGGGCGCACACCCGTGACCCGGTCAGAATCTCCGTGACCGCACCCGTGGGTTCCCTGTTCTTCACAGTGGCAGCTTCATTGATCGTGTGTTCCCTGATATAGTCACACATCCAGCCCCGCCCCCCTACAGTTAGAAACACATATGAGGTCACACATAACCCCTTCAGCGCCCCCTTGTGGTTAACTCCTAAACTGCAAATGTCATTTTCAGTAATCAGTGCATTTTTGTAGCATTTTTTGCTGTGAAAATGACAATGGTCCCAAAAATGTGTCAAAAGTGTCCGATGTGTCCGCCATAATGTCGCAATCATGAAAAAAATCGCAGATCCCTGCCATTAGTAGTAAAAAAAAAATATTAATAAAAATGCCATCAAACTATCCCCTATTTTGTAAACGCTATACATACAGCAAACCAATCGTTAAACGCTTATTGCGATTTTTTTTTTTTTTATACCAAAAATAGGTAAAAGAATACATATCGGCCTAAACTGAAAAAAATAAAAAAAAATACATCTTTTTTGGGGATATTTATTATAGCAAAAAGTAAAAAATATATATATTTTTTTTTTTCAAAATTGTCGCTCCATTTTTGTTTATAGCACAAAAAATAAAAACCGCAGAGGTGATCAAATACCACCAAAAGAAATCTCTATTTGTGGGAAAGAAAGGGGCGCCAATTTTGTTTGGGAGCCACGTCGCACGACCGCGCAATTGTCAGTTAAAGGGACGTAGTGCCGAATCGCAAAAACTGACCAGGTCCTTTACTTGCATAAAGGTCCAGGTCTTAAGTGGTTAATGTAAATCTAGACAGTTGAGGGGGTGTAATATTCCCGCTGGGTGGAGTATGCGATTCCCCTTACTTTCAATATCACCCCAATCGAGACGTGATTTTTCCGTGATTGTCGTCAGACAAATCGCAGGACTTCTTTTGGGAAACGGGCGACCCGCGATTTGGTTTATGTGATTTGTCAGGTGACGATATTGTCCCATGATTGGGGTGCCATTGAAAGTAACGGGATCACAAGCATGTCACACATTTCGCTTCAATTCAGGAAATTGCAGTAATTCCGGAACGCCTAGGTGTGATCACAGCCAAAGCTAAGCGTCTTCTATCAGTTGCTGGGTTCTCCTTCTATAGATTCTGGGGGAACGTTTTCTTCCTCAAACATTCCACATATTGGCCGGGATTCAGATACATTGGCGTATCTTTGTGCGGGCGTAGCGTATCTTCTTTATGCTACGCCGCCGCAACTTAGAGAGGCAAGTGCGGTATTCACAAAGCACTTGCTCCATAAGTTGCGGCCGCGTAGCGTAAATTGGCCGGCGTAAGCTCGCCTAATTCAAAGTAGGAAGGAGGTGGGCGTGATCTATTTAAATTAAGCGTGACCCCAGTTCGACCGCAAATGAATGGCCGGTCGAACTGGGCATGCGCGCGCATGCTCAGAATCACGTCGCATATACTCCCTAAGATACGTCAGTGCAATGCCTACGACGTGAACGTAACCTACGCACAGCCCTATTCACGTAGTACTACGTAAACGCCGTACGCGATGTCAAATTTGACGGCGTCGTTCCCAGGCCCATACCTTTGCATTACCTGCGCCTGCTATATGAGGGGTAACTTACGGACGTAAGCCTTATGCTATTCGTGTATATAAATCGGCCGGGCGCATCTACGTTCGTGAATCGGCGTATCTTACTCATTTGCATATTTATAGTGGGAACGCCGAATGCGCCCAGCGTAACTATGCGCCCACGATACGGCAGCGTAGGCAAGTTACGTCGGACGGCTGAATCGCTGCCGCTTTGTGAATCGGCGCAAAGATGCGACAGCGCACATTTGAAATTACGGTGGCGTATCTGAAGATCCGCTGACGTAAATCGTTTGTGAATCCAGGCCCCTCTCTTCATTCTTTATTCCACCGCTAATATGTACTCAGCATTGACCTTGTATAGCGCTTTTCTCTCTGAGGACTCCAGGTATTGGAGATGGCGTTGGCCGGGAATCGAACCCGGGTCAGCTGCTTGGAAGGCAGCTATGCTTACCACTGCACCACCAACGCAAAAGTAGCATGTAGTGTGGGAGGAAACCGGAGTACCCGGAGGAAACCCACGCAAGCACAGGGAGAACATGCAAACTCCATGCAGATGGTGTCCTGATCAGAATCTGAAACAAGGACCCCAGTATTGCAAGGCTAACCCCTAAGCCTCTGTGCTGCCCTTATGCGGCCTCTGTTCTCTAAGGCCCGCCCCCGCTGAGCAGGGTAAATCACTTATGTTCACTCAAAGTGCCTTCAGAAGAAATCCAAACTTATCCTAAACTACAATCTATAACACTCCTGTAATAAAACACACCCAAATAACAATAAAGTGGGGTACAGTGTTCCCCAAATTAGCAACACAATGGAGCTAAATATTTCATTCACCCTTAGACCTCATTCACAGGGGGGTATTAATCCGTACCCCATGGGAGGGCCGTGTTTACCGGAACGGAGATGCACAGGTGTTCCCAGCATCCCGTGTAGGCAGTCCCATTTCTGTCAACTGGGGTGCAGTGACTATACCCAATGTGACATCTGTGTGGGTGCCGGTGTGCGTCCGCACAACTGCACCCACATGGATGTCCTTTTTGGGGTAAACGCAGCCATCACGCAGGGTACAGATTCATACCCCCCGTGTGAGTTAGGCGTCGGACTTCTCCATGAAGGACCTCACTGGCAGGAAGAGTTCTCATTTCTCCAGCAGAGAAAGCCTAAAGAAAGCTGGAAAGACTTCTCCGACATCTGAAGACAAAAAGAGATCCAACCTCCTCTTATAGCCGGTCCAACACATGCCTCAAAAACATTCCGGCCTTCAACCTCCTCTTATAGCCGATCCAACACACGGCTCAAAAACATACCGGCCTCCAACCTCCCCTTATAGCCGGTCCAACACACGCCTCAATAATATACCGGTCTTCAACCTCCTCTTACAGCCGGTCCAACACACACATCAAAAATATACCGGCCTTCAACCTCCCCTTAGCCGGTCCAACACACGCCTCAAAAACATACCGGCCTCCAACCTCCCCTTAGGCGGTCCAACACACGCCTCAAAAATATACCGGCCTTCAAATTCACAACATAATCAATTATTTATGTTGATCGACAATACATAGATCAAACATATCACCTGTAAAAACATCCTTGGGCAATGTATTGTCGAACCTTAAAGCTTTTGCAGAAGCTACAGAAAGGTAAATAGAGGGCTGATGGGAAGATCCTCCGGTTACTGGAGTGGCAGCCGCCACCAGTGTAGGGACCTGTGTTGGTACAGCCGTACCTGGCCCCTGGGAGGGTCCCTCAAACTTTTTGTTTTAGTCTTTTAGGAACAGCCAATTGTCTTGTTTGTCCAGTTACTTTGATAGTTGGTGATGCAGAAGCTGCTTATGAGGATCTTTAAGGAGATTGATGACGTAGTGGAGTTCCTGTCATGGTGGCTTGAAATGAAGATCCTCTCCCTCATATTCGCAAATCGTCCTCTTCTCATCGCCTAGTTTAAATTTTCTTCCAACATTTTGGCCATCTTCCTTCCCAAGAAAGCCGCACCCCTCTCATTTAAGTGCAGTCCGTCACTACTATAATGATGGTAACGGCCTGAAAAGTCGGCCCAGTTCGCCATGAAGCCAAACCTCTCCTCCCTGCACCAGTTCCTCAGCCACTTGTTAAGTACCATAAGCTCTTGCTGTCTCTGTGGTGTGACTTGAGGTGCAGGCAGTATTTCAGAAAATATTGCCTTGGCGGACCTTTTCTTCAATATGGCCCCCAAGTCCCTGAAATCATTTTGTAGGGCGCTCCATCTTTCTCTAACTTTGTCATTGGTACCGATATATACCATGACAACTGGGTCCAATAATCTGTCCATGCAATCTGCAATGTTCCGAACCCGAGCGCCTGGTAAACAACATACTGTTTGGCGATAATGGTCTTTGTGACGGATTGCCCTCTGTATTCTTCCAATAACTGCATCCCCTACCACTAGTATGTGCCTATCCTTTGTGGTAACCTTGCCCACACGCTGGTGAAGTCTCAGTTTGAAGCCCGCACGCTGGTGAAGTCTCAGTTTGAAGCTCGCACGCTGGTGAAGTCTCAGTTTGAAGCTCGCACGCTGGTGAAGTCTCAGTTTGAAGCTCGCACGCTGGTGAAGTCTCAGTTTGAAGCTCGCACGCTGGTGAAGTCTCAGTTTGAAGCTCGCACGCTGGTGAAGTCTCAGTTTGAAGCTCGCACGCTGGTGAAGTCTCAGTTTGAAGCTCGCACGCTGGTGGAGTCTCAGTTTGAACCTCGCACGCTGGTGAAGTCTCAGTTTGAACCTCGCACGCTGGTGAAGTCTCAGTTTGAACCTCGCACGCTGGTGAAGTCTCAGTTTGAACCTCGCACGCTGGTGAAGTCTCAGTTTGAACCTCGCACGCTGGTGAAGTCTCAGTTTGAACCTCGCACGCTGGTGAAGTCTCAGTTTGAACCTCGCACGCTGGTGAAGTCTCAGTTTGAACCTCGCACGCTGGTGAAGTCTCAGTTTGAACCTCGCACGCTGGTGAAGTCTCAGTTTGAACCTCGCACGCTGGTGAAGTCTCAGTTTGAACCTCGCACGCTGGTGAAGTCTCAGTTTGAAGCTCGCACGCTGGTGAAGTCTCAGTTTGAAGCTCGCACGCTGGTGAAGTCTCAGTTTGAAGCTCGCACGCTGGTGAAGTCTCAGTTTGAAGCTCGCACGCTGGTGAAGTCTCAGTTTGAAGCTCGCACGCTGGTGAAGTCTCAGTTTGAAGCTCGCACGCTGGTGAAGTCTCAGTTTGAAGCTCGCACGCTGGTGAAGTCTCAGTTTGAAGCTCGCACGCTGGTGAAGTCTCAGTTTGAAGCTCGCACGCTGGTGAAGTCTCAGTTTGAAGCTCGCACGCTGGTGAAGTCTCAGTTTGAAGCTCGCACGCTGGTGAAGTCTCAGTTTGAAGCTCGCACGCTGGTGAAGTCTCAGTTTGAAGCTCGCACGCTGGTGAAGTCTCAGTTTGAAGCTCGCACGCTGGTGAAGTCTCAGTTTGAAGCTCGCACGCGGGTGAAGTCTCAGTTTGAAGCTCGCACGCGGGTGAAGACTCAGTTTGAAGCTCGCACGCGGGTGAAGACTCAGTTTGAAGCTCGCACGCGGGTGAAGACTCAGTTTGAAGCTCGCACGCGGGTGAAGACTCAGTTTGAAGCTCG
The DNA here is from genome assembly GCA_029574335.1 of Rana kukunoris. Taxonomy (NCBI): domain Eukaryota; kingdom Metazoa; phylum Chordata; class Amphibia; order Anura; family Ranidae; genus Rana; species Rana kukunoris. Next base: position 7,404,191 of record CM056051.1, on the reverse strand, counting down.
CACGCGGGTGAAGACTCAGTTTGAAGCTCGCACGCGGGTGAAGACTCAGTTTGAAGCTCGCACGCGGGTGAAGACTCAGTTTGAAGCTCGCACGCGGGTGAAGACTCAGTTTGAGGCTCGCACGCGGGTGAAGACTCAGTTTGAGGCTCGCACGCGGGTGAAGTCTCAGTTTGAGGCTCGCACGCTGGTGAAGTCTCAGTTTGAAGCTCGCACGCTGGTGAAGTCTCAGTTTGAAGCTCGCACGCTGGTGAAGTCTCAGTTTGAAGCTCGCACGCTGGTGAAGTCTCAGTTTGAAGCTCGCACGCTGGTGAAGTCTCAGTTTGAAGCTCGCACGCTGGTGAAGTCTCAGTTTGAATTCCCAGGGTTTTTTCCCTGTCACAAGTCTGGCCGTCGTGTTTTGAACGACTTGCAGACGAGCGATTTGGTATTTGGGGAGTCCGAGGTAAAGGGCATTTGCATAATCCAGTCTGGAGTTAACAATTGCTCCCACCACGACCACTAAATCTTCTTTGGGGATGAAAGGGGTAAGTCTGCGTAGTAGGCGCAGCAGATGGTGGGATCCGCTGACTACTGACCCTATTTGTGCGTCCATTGTCATGTAGGAGTCAAAGATGACCCCGAGACTTTTGACTTTGGTGCTAGGGGTGATGATTTTGCCCAAAATGGGCGGGGGTGTCCAGGTTGTTGCAGGTTGATTCCTTTGCTTGGCGTGAAACAGGAGAAGTTCTGTTTTCGCTCCATTGAGTTTAAGATAACTCTTTGTCATCCAGTCCTCTATCAAAGAGAGGCATGTCTCTAGATTGAGGTGGTGATCCTTTTTATTGCGAATGCGGAAGTACAGTTGCGTGTCGTCGGCGTATGAGTGATAGAGCAGTTTTTGGCTGCTGATAATCTCAAAAAGAGGACGAAGATAGATGTTAAACAGCACTGGCGACAGAGGCGATCCTTGAGGGACTCCGCATGTTAATGTGCATTTCTCAGATGTGAAGGGTCCTAACTTCACTGTTTGCGATCGGTTTTCCAGAAAAGAGGAGAACCAAGATAAATCGCTTTCTGCGACTCTGGCTACTTCAGCTAGCCGTGTCAATAAAAGTTTGTGGTCTACAGTGTCGAAAGCTGCGCTTAGGTCCAACAGAACCAGGAGACAAGATTCTCCTTTGTCTGTGGCCTCGAGAGCGTCGTCCCATATTTTGAGCAATGCGGTTTCTGTCCCGTGTCCTGGACGGAAACCCGATTGATATGGATCAAGTAGCTTGTGGGTATCTAGATGCTGTTGCAGCTGTTGTACCACTACTTTTTCCATTACCTTTGAAAGTACATTTAAGGCTGTTATGGGACGGCGGTGTAGTGGATCCTTGGGATCTAGGGTGGGTTTCTTCAGGATGGGTTGGATTACGCCCTCTTTCAACTGTGAGGGCACTATGCCCTCCTTGAAGGACTGGTTGATAAGCTGCGTGATGGGGGGCGCCAAAATGTCGGCGCATTCCTTCAGCAGTTTTGTGGGGATGATATCATTGGGTGCTGTGCCATTACGCAAAGCCCCAATGATTTCATTAGTGGCATCGATGGAGATGGGTTCCAGGGTAAACATACCTGATAGAGGTGAATTACTGTGGGTGTTGTGTGACAGGTTGCGGGGGGGGGGGCTAAGGGGGGAATTGTTTTGCTGAATGCTTTCACGGATTCCCTCGATTTTTTATTAATGAAGTAATCCGACAAATCATTGCAAAATTCTTGTGAGTCCGAATTGGGGGCTTCAAGACATCCTGGTTTCATGGTCTGAGTGACCATCTTGAAGAGTTCGCGAGGGCGGTTTAAGGCGCTATTGATAGCCTCAGAAAAAAAAAAATTCTTGGCTTGGAAGATTTCTTTGTGGTATTTTCTTGTTGTTGCTTTGTAGATGGAGAGGTTTGCCTCTGAAGAACTTCTTTTCCAGGCGGCTTCCGCCCTTCTACGTTCTTGCTTCAGTAACGACAGCTGGTTGTTAAACCAGCTACAGTTGTTTCTCCGGATATGAGTTTTACGCTTCGGCGCTACTAAGTCGGCTGACTGTAATAGGGCTGAGTTTATGGCATCCAGTGTTTCTACGGCCGTTTGATGTGGCTGGATTGTTTTTATTTTTTCCCTTAAAGTGGTTTTGAAGAGTTCCGAATGGAGCTTCTTCTGACATCTAGTCCAGTGTGTAGTCACTGGTCTAGATGTTTTTGCTAAGGGGGGGATTTTGGAAATAATGAATTTAATTGCATGGTGATCAGTCCATGGCAATGGTTCATTTTCCAATATTTTTTATTCCAGATCTTGTCTGAAAATAAGATTGAGTGTGTGGCCTGAAGCATGTGTGGGTCCACATACTAGTTGCTGTAGCCCTAAACCTTCCAGGTGGTCGATACAGGCGTCGGCAACGGGGTCTTGTGCGGAGTTGGCCCAGAGATTGAAGTTCCCGAGCAGCAAAACATGTTTGCTGTTGAGGGTGTAAGTGGAGACGAACTCCGTCAATGATGATAGCAGCTGCGATTTTGGGCCGGGTGGCCTATAGCAGAGAAGAATGTGGACGGTCTCCTTGGAATTTGTTTGCAATTGCAGAGTAAGGGTTTCCATGAATGGAAGAGCGTTTTGAAGGGCTGGTTTAGTGATCGCAAGATGAGTCTTGTGGATCACCGCCAGTCCTCCTCCTCTTTGCCCTATTCTGTTTTCCGTTATGATACGGTAGTTTTCTGGCACCAATTCTCCTAGAATGGTGTTACAGTCAGCTGTAAGCCAGCTCTCTGTAATAAAGAGGCAATCTAGATCGCATTGTAAAATTAGGTCATGGATTTCCAGTCGGTGTTTTACTGCCAATCTTGTATTGATCAAAGCACAAGATATGTGGGTGTGAATGGCTGAAATATTTGACAGTCGATCGTTGATCGACTCTCAATATTCGCTCAATTTTTAGGGCTTTTTTGGTGATGGCTGGTAGTATTGCTGCGGATGGCCTCAAACTCCAAATGGTTTCTGCAGAATATTGCAGATATGCCATGGTCGCCAAACACCGGAGGGGGGGGGGGGGGTTGGGTGGGAGTTTCAGGGGCGATGGGGAGAGGAATTGGCTAAATCCTCTCTCCTGGCTTGGTCCAGAGGAAGGCAAAAAAAACCCTAGCCGTGCTGGGCCAATATGCTCCGGTGGGGTAAAAAAATTCCTTCCTGACCCCTGTGAAAGGCGATCGGATGACCCCTGGATCAAGCTCCTGTTGTGTTGAGATGAGAAGTGGCTGGGGGTGAGGGGTGTGCTTATTGCTGGTGCAGCAGGAGAGCTGCCTGATCAGGCAGCAGGATGCAGCCTGGAGCTGACGGCTCGGTGGATGGTGATACTGGGGGGCTCAAAAAGGTAAGCCAAGGAAGAGTGGCTGTCCTCCTACAGAGAGGGGGGGATTCCTGGAGGATTTGGTGGGGATTACAAGGAGTGGGGGGGCGCCGCGCCGGTAGGCCCCGGGTGAAGCCGCGGTCTTTCCTAGATCGCGGCCCCGCGAATCAGTGCAGGCCGGCGCGGATGTCCGGGAAAAACGCCCTAGGATGGCGGAATTGTGGCTGGGGGGTAGTAGGAGGGTGTCTCAGCTGGCGATGGCGGTATGGGGGCAGTCCTGCCCTGTGAGCTGTCTCTGCTGTATATACTGCGTACATCTGCAATAAAAAAAGAAGAATCGGGATTAGCACTTTCGCCTATATTATATATATTTTTATACATCAAATTAGACGGAGAAAAGTTCAAAATTCCAATGCCAGGGACAATAAATAAACCCGACATGACAGGGACTCAGGGATCACTAATGGTGGCCTTCCTATAAAAATTCTAGTTGCCTGGCAGTTATGCCGACCCACTAAAATGAATGGAGTCAGAAAGGGAACTGATTCTTCATTTTCATGTGTGGGGGAATAATCTGCAGTGCTTCTGTTTCTTATTATTAAACACCAAGCCTCTATGGGAGGGGGGTGACCTCTAATCAATATGCATTTACATTCCTATACATGTGTAACTTTGGATTCCAATAAAGATGTTTTTATAACAAAATATTTTTTGGTGTGTTTTGGCACCATTAAAACTTCCTTTAACACCTGTTATAGTGCTTGTGCTGTGTATGAAATATCTGTCTGATCCTACCAGTTTCTACTCCCCCCCTCTCTGCGCTGACTTCCATGTATCGGGCTGCAAAGTCCTGACACCAGAGTCAGTACATGTCTCCATCATACGCTGCTATCTGCAGCTCTCCCTGTGTCTCCTCCCCCTCACCCTTCATGTTCATGTCTCCATTTTACACTACTATCTGCAGCTCTCCCTGTGTCTCCTCCCCCCCTCCCTCTCCCTGTACATGTCTCCACCATACGCTACTATCTGCAGCTCTCCCTGTGTCCCCCCCATACATGTCTTCATCATACACTACTATCTGCAGCTCTCCCTGTGTCCCCCCCCATACATGTCTTCATCATACACTACTATCTGCAGCTCTCCTTGTGTCCCCCTCCCTCCCCCTCCCCCTCCCTGCCTGTCACCTCTCACTATCCCTGATCTGTTCATCCCCCTCTGTCACATATAAAAAGCTGAATCCTAGTGCCTGTGCTCTATAGAAAAAAAAAAAAAAAAACTTTCTACTTGTATTACAATGTATCCATCTTGGCCTCTGTTTAATCTTCAACTGCCATAACCCTACACATGTGATCCGTTATGACAGTTTGATTTGAGAGCACAATAAATGTGACAGTTGGCTTTCCTTCCACTTTTAAACCAGTTAAAACCGGTTCTTTTTTGAATAACACACAGGCACTGGGATGCAGCTTTGTATGTGACAGAGGGGAGGATATAAAGATCACATAGAGGCTTAACAATCACTTTAATATCTCCTTCTGTTCTAAAATTCTATGAAAAGGAATCATTTTGGGGTGAAGGAGCCTTCGATCGATGAGTGTAGGTGACTTATCCATTTTGTATCGATCACTATCCATAGTACTTACCAATCTCGGTGTCTGTATCCTGGTGTGTCCATTGGCTTTACAGCCGGACCTGAAACATCCAACAACGGCTCTGAAAGAGCAGCGTACAAACGTCTGGATCCTCTTCATTTTGGGGGCCTTTTTTGGGGATCTGCAGGCTGGTCACTGATACCTCCTTCCATAGCTGCCCTTCCTTTGCTGCTGGGTTTCTCTTTGGTGTTTTTCAGAGAAAAAAGCTTTTTTACATTTAAATTGTCTCATTATTAAGAAATAAAGAAACGCTCTTTAAATGTACAATAATAGAAATCGCAATGAAATCGAATCGAAATGAAATCGAATCAAATCGCAAGAAAAATCTCAGGAGAGATTAGAAGCACGTCTTCACTGGTCAGTGAACACTCAGCAACTGCTGGCTTCCCTCTCTGCAGCTGCTTATATTCGCTCAGCTGATGACATCACAGGTCATGTGACCACTTGTTTTTTTTTTTTTTTAAATAACTGTCAATTTTTCTTAAAGGAGCCACGTCTTTATTTTTGAGCTTAGTAAATTCAGCTTGTAGGATCAGTATATGGATCTAATAGGGACACGGCTCCTTTAAGATGTTATTGTGAATGAGATTTAACCCTTTCAGTCCATGGCTGAAATAAAGTGCTCTATTCTATAATAACATCTTTAAATTTATTTTAATTTTCTCGTTATTACGCCCCAATTATTTCTCTATTTTTAACCCTTTCACTATGAAATCATATATTTGTTTTAATTTATAACCCTTTAACTGCCAAACCAATAGTTTTTTCCCCCAATTGTTACATTATAAATAACGGAAATCCTGTTTATTTTTAGTGTTGGGTGGAGTGGAGAGGGATTATTAGAACCTGTCAGGCTTTTTCCTTTAAAAGAAAATTGTTAGTTATTTTCTTATTTCATGAGTTGTTTTAGATATCTCTTGACAACTCAAAAATAACAGACGATTTTTTTTTAACCACTTACTTACCGGGCACTTAACCCCTTCAATGCCGGGCTTTTATACCCACCTCCATACCGAGCCTATTCTGGCACTTCTCTCCTACATGTACAAATCATCATTATTTTGCTAGAAAATTACTCAGAACCCCCAAACATTATATATGTTTTTTTTAGCAGACACCCTAGGGAATAAAAAAGGCCGTCATTGCAACTTTTTATCTTGCACGGTATTTGCGCAATAATTTTTCAAACGCCCTTGTTTTTTTTTGTTTTTTTTTTTTAAATGGTTTCATGAATTAAAAAATAACAAAACACTAAAGTTAGCCCAATTTTTTTTTGTATAATGTGAAAGACGCTGTTACACAGAGTAAATAGATACCTAACATGTCACGCTTCAAAATTGCGCACACTCATGGAATGGCGCCAAACTTCGTTATTTAAAAATCTCCATAGGCATCGCTTTAAAATGTTTACAGGTTACCAGTTTAGAGTTACAGAGGCGGTCTAGTGCTAGAATTGTTGTACACGCTCTAACGCACGCGGCGACACCTCTAATTTGTGGTTTGAACGACGTTTACATACGTGGGCGGGGGACTTACGTGTGCGTTCGCTTCTGAGCGCTAGCTACTGGGGACAGGGGCGTTTTAATTGTATTTATTTATTTATTTATTATTTTACTTTATTTATTTATTTTTTAGACTTTTTTTTACATTTTAGTTTTCGATCGCTTTTATTCCTATTCCTCACATCTCTCCTCCAGAAAGAATAAAGAGAATAAAGAGATTGTGGGGAAAAAAAATCACAATTTCATTCTTACTAGCCGCAATTGCGGTTTGTTTACTTTCGGGTACCCAGGCATGACGTCATCACATTGCGCCCGGACCTCCGACGGTCATAGAGATGACTGGTGACCATATGGTCACCAGTCATCTCTATGCTGCACATCCGCACGGACGGCGATCATCTCTCCAGGCCCCCGGGGGAGTACGGAAAAGCATCGGATGGTGGCGGGAGGGGGGATGTCCCCTCCCGCCGCCTATAAGAATGATCAAGCAGCGGAACCACCGCTATGATCGTTCTTACAGTGCGCAGGATCCCTGCCAGAAGAAAATTATATCTGAATGATGCCTCTAGGTGCACCCATCATTCAGATATCCCAGCACAAGGTACAGGACGTCATATGACGCCCACCTGGGATAAGAGATCCCCTTTTTGGATGTCATATGACGGCGTCGGGTTTTAGGTGGTTAAACCCCCCCCCCCCCCCCCCCCCCCCCCCCCCCCCCCCCCCCTCCTGCCCAGACCAATTTTCAGCTTTCTCACTCTTTGAATGACAATTGCGCGGTTATACAACGCTGTACCCAAATGACATGTTTATCATTTTTTTCACACAAATAGAACTTTCTTTTGGTGGCATTTGATCATGTCTGCGGTTTTTATTTTTTGTTAAAAACATTTAAAAAAAATACAGATTTTGAAAAAAAAATACAAAACCGTTTTAAATTCAGAGGGAATGCTTCAGCGGTCCTACTATTGTTGTTAGTTTTATTTATTTATCTTTAGTTTTAATTTAAATTTGATTCCGTATGTTTTTTGGCTCTGCGTAACTTCTGCATACTTTCAGCTATTAAAACCATTCACTTAGTTTCACCAGCAACCACCATTAAGGTAGGGAAGGAAGGGAAAAAGGAGAAGGAGAGAAATCTGGATCAGGGGGTGGAAAGGAGGTCAATAAGCCGCCAACCTGGGGAAGAGAATCAGAAAAGTGAAGGATACTATGTCCAGGATGACAAGCAGATCAACAAGAGGGGGAGTCCCAAAAACCCCTGTCGGCGTGACCTCAACAAGTACAATCAGACAGTATATGTCCAAATCACCAAAGCCCCTACAAGAGAAAACAGATAAAAAATTAGATGGGAAAAAATCCTTAAGTCCAAAGCAAAGGGGTACACTGGAGGACACCAGAGGAGAGGGGACCAACGGGGATGAGGCAGAGAGTGGCAGAGGAGGGGAGAGGAGATCTGAGGAACACATCCCAACTATGGGAGTTATGGAAAAGATGTTGATGCGGCTTGAAAATGCAATTAAAGATGAAATACACAGTATAAGGACTGACTTTGGCCACCTTCTATCTAGGGTGGAGGCCCTGGAAGAACAACCAGAGATACAAAAACAAGAATTAAACACCCTCAGAGAACAGGTAGATCTGGTCCAACTACAACAGAGAAACATACTCTATAAATTAGAAGACCAGGAAAATAGATCCAGGAGACTAAACCTGAGAATTAGGTCAGTACCGGAAGAAAAAGGAGAAGATCTGAAGGAAAAAATGAGGATAATATTCAACCCTATCCTGGGAAAACCCATTGAAGATCTGATCAAAATAGAGAGTACATCGAATAGGAAGATCGAATAGATCAGAAACAGAAAGGCCCCGAGACATTATTGTGAGGTTCCATAGGTTTGAAGACAAAGACGAGATCTGGAGGAAACTAAGAGGCCACCCCCCCCTCTTACGGGGGGCTAGTATCCAGATTTTTGCAGACTTAGCCGCAGAAACCCTGGCTAGAAGAAGACTCTTAAAACCATTATTGGAACAACTCGTGGAAAAAAATATAAAGTATAACTGGAGGTTCCCAGCATGTCTGGTAGGATCAAAAGATGGGAAATCTGCAATCTTAAGATTTCCTGAAGACCTGAGGGATTTTTGTAATCGGCTGGACCTGCAGATACTCGATCTCCCAGGATGGGCCTAGAATGGAAAAGACTGCCAGGGGGGCGACGGAGGAAGAGAGAGGGGGGGGGGGAAACCAAATAGGAGAGTCATCCATAGGAGAAAGAGGAAGAATTATTCCCCCATCTAAGTTTAGAAGGGGGATAGGAAAACAGGTCCCATCCCACCTACTGGGGTACTGATCCAAGGGAAATATTGGGTCAGAGGTCTATATTTCGACCATTAGGGTGCGGGAGAGGGGAGGGGGGGAGTGTGTGGGAAGGGGGGGAGGGAGGGGGGGGAGAAGAGGGGGGTACTCGGGGAGAGGAGGGAGGGGGGCGGAGAGGGGGAGGGCAAAGGGAAGGGGAGGGAGGGGAGGGAGATACACCACACCTAAGGGATGGATAGAGAAAGTATACGAAACTAGGCCAAGGTTAAAAATCGAATCAGAGAGGAGGATCCCCAATACTAGATAATGCCGACAATAAAATGCGTTTCATATAATGTAAAAGGTTTAAATAGTCCCACAAAGAGACATAAAGTTTCAAAGGAATTGAAGAGAATTAAAACTGATGTAGCATATTTACAGGAGACCCACCTCACCCTGGAATCAAACGTGAAATTAAATTCAATAGATTTCCCAGTATGGTACTATGGGGACACTGTCTCAAAACGTGCAAGGGGAGTAGCTATCGGGTTCGCCAGAGGAGTGAGATTCCAGCTGATCGATAGATTGACAGATCCCGAGGGGAGATTCCTCATACTAAAAGGGAAACTAGAAGAGACAGAATGTACTCTAGTAAATATCTACGCACCTAATAACCAACAGACAAACTTCTTAATCAACATCCTAGAAAAGATAAGGGAATTTAAAAAAGGTAGGGTTATCCTGGGAGGAGACTTCAATCTGTGCATGGATCCAAAAGTAGATAAGACAACCCAGACAGTAGGGACTAACATAAAACAACTAAGTAAACTAAAAAACAATCTTCATAGTAGTCAATTAGTAGACGCTTGGCGCGTGCTAAACCCGACAACGCGGGACTATACCTTCTACTCCCCCGTTCATGGGTGCTATTCCCGTATTGACCACATCCTCGTCGATCACTATCTATTGGAGGAAGGTGGTGAATGCAACAATAGAGCGTGTCCTTCAATGTGTCAGGAAACCCGAAGCCACCCCAAATCTGGAGACTTAACGAGGAATTATTGAAAGACGCAAATAGCCTAATTAGGGTTCAAAAGGAGTTAGAAGAATACTTCAAAATAAATCATACAAGTGATATATCCAAAGCCACGTTATGGGATGCCCACAAGGCCTTAATTAGAGGCACGCTGATATCTGAGGGAGCAAGAAAGAAAAAAGAGAATCGGCTCGAAAAAGAAAAAATAATTAAGGAAATAGAGAAGCTAGAACAAAAACATAAAAGAGGAACTCAGCAACAAGATCTATATCAAGAATTAGTTAATAAACGTAATCAACTTAAAAATCTGCTATTCCAAGAAACTAAAAGAGATATACAGATTCTTGCAAAAGATAGATACATGGCAGGCAACAAAACCAGCAAACATCTGGCAAAGTTGGTCCAGAAAAAGAAAGGAAGAAACTATATAGGAAAAATTAAAAACGAACAAGGAGAGGAGGTGTATAAAACAAAAGATATAGCTGAAACGTTTCGAGCGTTCTATGAAAATTTATATGCAGTTAAACAGAAAAACTGGGAAAATGAGGAGAAAAGAGCCAAAACCTCAGATTTCCTGCAGGGGGCGGGACTACCATCAGTGAAACAAACAGATGCTTCAATCATGGATAAGCCGATTACAGAAAGGGAAGTACAACTAGCATTATCGGGTATGGCATTGGGGAAAAGCCCGGGTCCCGATGGCTTTACCGCAATGTATTACAAAAAATGTAAAGATATCCTCATCCCTCGACTATGCCAATATTTTAATGGCCTGGGAATGGATTATACCCTGAGCAAAGAAGCCGCTGAGGCAATAATAACTGTCATTCCGAAGGAAGGCAAGGATCCCAGGGTCTGTTCGAACTATCGGCCTATATCTTTGTTAAACACAGATTTAAAATTATTCGCAAAGATATTGGCCGATAGAATAAAGAGTGAAATGGCGGGGTTGATTCACCCAGATCAGACAGGATTTATTCAGGGCTGTGAGGGGAGGGACAATGGTGTAAGGACCCTCCTCCTGATCCAGGAAATGAGGAGGGGAAGGGTCCCCAGTCTACTCCTGTCGATTGACGCCGAGAAAGCGTTCGACAGGATAGACTGGGGATTCATGCTGCAAACTTTGGAAGCTATGGGATTTGGATGTAGGATGATGGGGTGGATTGGAACCCTATACAAAGCCCCAACGGCTAGGATTAAAATGAATGGAGGCCTCTCCCAATATTTCTTAATGAAAAATGGAACGAGACAGGGGTGTCCCCTTTCACCTTTACTTTTTGTGCTGTCCCTCGAACCTTTGCTATCTAGAATACGTAAGTGCCCTGGAATAGATGGAATCAGGGTGGGAAGAGAGGAGCACAAGTTAGCGGCTTTTGCTGATGATGTGCTCTTCTATTTGACCAACCCTGAAACCTCTATTCCAGAACTATTGAACATATGTAGTCAATATGGGGAAATATCAAACTTCAAAATAAACATTAACAAAACGGAAATATTAAATGCTAGCACCCCCAAGAAAGAAATGCTAACTCTCAGAGCAAAACACAAATTCCCATGGGTAAAAGAGCTTAAATACCTGGGCATCCAGTTGGCGAGCACGGAAAAAAGAATCTACGAATTGAACTATATCCCCCTGATAGAAGAAATTAAAAATGAAATAACTAGAATAAAAAATCGACCTATCTCATGGTTTGGTCGAATAAACTTCTGTAAAATGGTGTTGATACCTAAGATACTTTACAAGTTCCAGATGATCCCGATTAAACTCCCAAAACAACTGATTTGTACCCTCCAAAAAATGATCATAAATTATATTTGGGGAAATAAGAAACATAGGATCTCCTTCCAGACCCTCAGACAGACTAAAAATAAGGGGGGACTAGCCATCCCGGATCTCAAAAAATATTACGATGCAATAATCCTGTCGCGAGTAGTGGAATGGGCCAGAGCAAACACAGAAAAAAGATGGGTTAGTTTGGAGAATACTATAGCAAATGTAAAATTAGAAAAAAATAATATGGAATCCCCCACAATTTAGAGCACTTGACATAGAAACACACACAATCACCATGAATGCACTGAGGGTATGGGATTACACACAAAAGAAAATAGATAACATTTTTAACTCTCCCCTCATTTTCTTAAAAGAAAACGATTATTTCCCTCCGGGGAAAATAGAGGTGGGGGGAAATTGGATTAAAAATGATAATGCACAAGTAAGAGATATAACACATCAAGGACACGTATTAGTATATAGTCAAATAGAGCAAAAAGAAAATTTTATGACACTTAATGAATGGAGGTACCAACAGTTAACCCACTTTATTCAGAAACTTCCCCAACCTCTAAGAATGGGGGATCAACTCTCAGACATAGAAAAACTATGTTCTCGGGATAGCAAGAAGGGCACTATATCTAAGATTTACAGGATTCTAATACAGTGGGAGGAAGGAATTAGGATCACGCTGTGATAGGCCCATAATAGATAACATTTTAAAACTGACCCATACCTCGGCTATCGACAGTCGAACCGCCGAAATGAATTTTAAATGCCTGTCAGGCTGGTACCGGACACCAGAAAAACTGAGTAAATTTATGATCGACCAGTCCGCAGACTGTTGGAGGGGCTGTAAGTCACCCGGAACCATGGCCCACCTTTGGTGGGAATGCCCAAAAATTAAAACTTATTGGGAAAAGATCATGAAAATAATAGAAGAGATTACAAAGGAAAAAATAAAAATAGAGCCATGGACGGTACTCTTTCACGGAGGGGGAGTAGGGATAAAGAAATACAGGAAATCACTGGTGCCACACCTATTAAATGCCGCCAAAAGGTTGATACCAAGGAAGTGGCAGGAAATAGAATGTCCCACGATATGGGAATGGATAGACACCGTGGAGGAAACATACATGATGGAAGACCTAAGATACGGTTCAGAGGAAAATTGGGTCAGCACAAAATTGGAAAATTGGAGAGTTTTTAAAAAATCATGGAGCTATGTAGAAAACCTAAGGCCGGAGGCAAAACTAGCTTAATTAAGAAAAGAGATTACCAAATGGTGTGGTGGATGGGAGGGAAGGAGGGAGGGGGGTGGGAGGGAGGGGATAGGAGGGGGGGGGTATGGGGGATAGGTCATAAGGGAATAAACAGATTAATAAATATGTAAAGAGTAAAAACCCAATACATATATATCTACATATAAAACAAATTTATATAAAAAAAAAAAAAGTGCGAGAGGAAACTTCCACAAATGATGCAAATCTGAAATAGAGACGAAAATTGAGCACCTTTACTGTGAGCTGGTCTCTTGTGTACAGTAAAAGCTGATTGTGTAATAAAAAAAAAAAAAAAAAAAAAAAAAAAACATTCAACTTTTAAAATGTTCAGCTCTTTCAGCTAATGATGGGACTTCAACTGTTTTTCTACCATAACGTTTTTTAACACTTTTTTTTGCAAAATATTTTATTGAGAGAAATACAGCGTGTACAGACATAAACAGAAGGACATATAACTCTCCATTTTGAAGTTTTGTGATACAAACATAAAGGAGGGTTACACCAAACCCTATAACTATATATCAGAAATAAAAAGAGAAACATAGAGATAAAAAGAGAGAGAAGGGAGAAAAGAAGGGCAGACGAAGGAAGAAGTAGATGGGAAGTGTAATTTAAGTGAAGTGGCGAAAAAGGAGACCAGTAGAGATAAGAGGTTGAGATGACAACATCAACTAAAAGAAAGTACATCAAAACCGAGTATATTACCAGAGATCGGGAGAGGACCGGAAGGCCCCCCCTCTTCACATTAATCTGCAAAATAACTATCAATGCATCAACACAACATCCAACACCTAGCCTACATGGAGATGAGGGGGTGGAGTCCAGAAAAATTTGTGTCTTGTTTCCGTAAATAGGAAGGGGCAGGATTGTAGGTCCTTCTTTTCCCCTGATGACAGGCAATGTTCGATGAATAGTGACCATTTCTTGTCAAAGTTACTGCATGGCCTCGTGTGGTGAGACCTAGAGTCTAACCTCTCACGGTATAGCAGAATCTTAAGGTTCCTGATTATCCCAGGTACAGACGGGGGGTGGGGGAGATCCAGTGAAATAAGATATTTCTGCGGGCGACTAGGAGCGCCAGAAGTGTCCATTGGGAGGAAACTTGGGGGATTGCTTTTAGGTATGTCGCGGAAATTGTGTTTTGCGGGGGGCAGCCAAATAATAGGAGCATAGGATCCTTGTCAGGTAGAAAGCCTGTGACACTGTAAATAAATTGGAGGGTCAAGGACCAATAAGCGCCAATATGCGGACAGGACCACAAACGATGAAACAGCGTAGGCTTGTTTAACGGGCACCACGGGCAGATCGGTCCTGTGCTAGAGGAACGGGTCAGCGAGAATGGATAGTATGCTCTATGCATTATTTTAAACTGCGTCTCCCTCCAAGACTCGCAGGGGGTGATGCGAGTAGTCAACCGATAACCCGTCAGGATATCATCTAGGTCTGCATGTATTGGCAAATCCTTTAACCAGTTAGACATTGATGTATTGCGAAAAGATGAATTTGTGAATTTGTCATTCAGTGGACGATATATATCCGAAATGGAGTAGCGGTTATTCAAAATAAGGCTATCAATGAAAGAGGTTTGAAATCTGATGTCCTTTTTCGGGCAAGTTCTATTGATGAAATCCGTAAATTGCATGACATGTATAAAGTGATGGGGAGGTAGGCAGAAATCCCGTTGTAGAATCGTAAAGGGTTTGAGGGAATTTGTTGCGGTGTAAAAAGAAGAGGCGCACTTTAGTCCCTTGTCTTTCCATTTGGAGAAAGGCTCGTATTGCATGCCAGGTGGGAACATTGGGTTACCATGAATTGGAAGAAAATTAGATACAAAAGGTGATAAACCTAGTCTTTTCCGTATCTCTCTCCAGGCCACTATTGTGTCTTTAAATAGCAAACTTTGTTGTATGTGACTCGGAATGCGTTGTAACGAGCTGTGTAACAGAGCAGCCAGATTGCAAGGACTAACCATGCAGGATTCCAGACCAAAGTTGGAATATCTAGAAGACTGCAAGATCCAGTCCACACCAATTCTCAGTAGGCAAGCTAAGTTGTAATTTCTGATATTAGGAAGATTTATGCCGCCCTCGCCCCTCGGGAGATATAGTTTGGTCAATGCCACTCTCGGCTTGCCCTTTTTCCAAAGAAATTTGACAATGGCTTTATTTAAGATCTGAATATCTTTATGCTTAATTAATAGAGGTAGCGTCTGTAGATGGTAAAGAAGGCGGGCAAAACTGACCATTTTAAAAAGAGCACCTCTCCCGAAAAGCGATAGCGGCAAATTAGACCATAGTTCCAGTTCACCTACAATTCTAGAGATTAGAGGAGGATAATTAAGAGAATAGAGAGAGGATGGTTCCTTACAATCTTAGGGCCAGATTCACGAACACTTGCGCTGGAGTATTTGGATATGCGCCGCGTAACTGTGATGATGCGCCGTCGTTTCTATGTGCCCGTACCCACCAAACTAGATGCGCCGTGATTTCCCAATTCACGAACGGATTAGCACCATACGCTGGCTACATGCGCCGCGCGTATCTGGTCCGTCCGGCGCAAAGTTATTTCTACAAAAGGCTGCTTTATCTTTACTCCAGACGGTCACAGGTCAGCAGGAGAGCAGCTACAGCAGCGTTACCGACGATAGGAGCTTGCTGAACAACAACACTTGCAAGGACAACACCTCTGTGTGCCAACATGCCAGGGGCAATTGTGGTCCTAGAACTACTGATGGGTCCCCTGGAACCAAGAAGGCGGCCACGTGAGAGGATATACCGCACTCGTATGAACCTCTTTGGCATGGGGGATGAGGAGGTGTATCGCCTCTTCAGATTCAGCCCAGATGCAATACTTGAACTAACCACAACCCTGCAGGATGACATCACCAGCCCAACACACCGCTCACAAGCAGTGCAGCCACTGGTGAAGGTACTGGCAACACTCCATTTCCTTGCAAGTGGATCATTCCAGCGTACAAGTGGAGTGGTAGCTGGGATGTCACAATCCTCCATGAGCAGATGTGTGCACCAGGTTGTCCCTGCAATCCTCAGACGCATGTCCAACCAGTTCATCAGACCCACCACTGAGGAGCTGCGGCAGAAGGCAATGACAGATTTCTACAACATTGCCAGATTCCCACGCACTGTGGGGGCCATTGATTGCACACATGTGGCCCTACAGCCCCCCAGTGCCACAGAGCACATATACCGCAATCGGAAGCATTGGCATTCCATCAACGTACAGGTGATAGCCGATGCCCAACGCCTCATATGGCACGTCCGTGCCAAACACCCCGGGTCCAGCCATGACAGCTAAATATACCGTCAGAGCCCCATCCCAGCAGAATTTAACCAGAACATGTATGGGGACAGCTGGCTGGTTGGTGAGAGACATGGGAGTCAGGCATGACTATCCCCTCCCGTGATGCACAACAGAAATCGCACATGCATGACTAACATTATCCTGTCTTTTCCCTTACAGGTGACTCTGCATATGCACTGGGACCCCATCTAATGACTCCTTTCCGGAACCCCCAAACCAGAGGAGAGAGAAAATACAATGAAGCACACATCAAAACCCGTGCAGTGGTGGAGCAAACATTTGGGCTCCTGAAGTCCCGTTTCCGATGCCTGGATAAGTCTGGGGGGGCCCTATTGTATTCCCTACCTTTGTGTGTCAGATCATCGGTGCATGTTGCATACTACATAACTTTGCTATGAAAAAAGGCCTGCATATTGACATACGTGATGACCTGACCCCCGACCCACACAGTCCCCACCTGCCAGAGGACACCCAGTCTGCTGATGGAAGAGCAGTCAGGAGGGTCCTCGCCGTAGGCATCTTTGGACACTAAACCAAAACATTAATAACACAGACAGTGCACGCGTGTACACCACTGATGTCCCTAGATCACACACACCACATGCACATCGCATTGGATTAGCCCAAGTCAGCATGTAGGAGTTGGGAGCAGTAACGCCAGCGTCAAGGCCCCAATGATGTCACTGTCCATTCACACACCTTTCACACGTCATTCATTCAGCCGTGGGGTTCACTTCACCACCCACGGCCGAGGGTGACACCCCTTACTTTCAGGAGTGCCACCCCCTCACATTCACACACCATTCACACTGTCCCCTGCACTCCTGACCGTGTGCAGTACAAAAATAAATTAATAATATCATATCCTGATAATAAAATAAACAAAATCTCATAACCTGAGAAAAAGAAAAAATAAACTCATGACCTGAGTATGTCCAAAACAAAAAATATAAAACAAGAAAAAAAAAAAGGCCTCATCGGGGATGCCGGGGGCTTCTTCTGGGGGCCCCTCTCTGGCTTCGCAGCTGCCTGGATGGAGTGGGTGGGGGTGGGGGGGCATCTGGAGGTGGCTGATCCCCAGGTGGGCCACTCCTGGCAGGTGTGGCCTGCGTGCCCTCCAAGGCCCTGGCTATCCGTCCAAGGTAGGAGTTCGTCTGGGCCTGCATCCGGAGCTGACGGGTGACCTGGTAGTGCTGGGCCCGCCGACTCAGCCTCCCCTGGTCCCGGATGGCAGCACTGTTGGCCTGGACGGCTGCAGTAAGGTGCCGAATATCCCCCTGCACCTCCCCCAAAGTGGTGACCACTGCAGCGCAGTTGCAGCTTACATCCTGCACTGCGTTGCTGAGGTTGGCAACGGAGCCCAGGCTGTCAGCCACTTTCTCCAAGTGCACCGCTATGGCCCCCATCTGTTCCGTCTGCCTGGCGTGATCCCTCGCCAACTGGTCCTGGACACCATCAGACACCCCCCTGGTCTTCTGGGTCGCCTTCCTGGGGCCAGAAGATGGTTGTCCTCGGGTGGAAGGAGTCGCCCTTGAGGGGCTTCCAAGGATGGGGGAGGGGACGACAGACGGCCCAGGAGAAGGGGAGGAGACAGACAACACTAAGGTAAAGTCCTGCTCTGCCACAGCAGGATCCTCTACAACCACCTCGGCAGGTGTGGTGTGGCCACTCTCCTCCACAACCTCTTCACCACCCAGTGGCTCGGGCACAAGATGGCGTGGGGGGGATGGGGTGGAATGCACGCTGACAGATGATGGCCCAGCTCCGTCATCTGTGGATGACACAAAGCAGACACATGTTGGTGGTCCCACACACTTGGCACATGTACCCTCCCCCCCCCAAATGCTAAACAACAAATAGGGGATTATAAAACACTTACCTGTCCTTGTGCCTTCCTCCACGGAGTCATAGCCTGCGACCCCCTCCACCTGCTCCCTCTCCAGGCAGCGAGCAACCACCTCCTCCTCTGCGGTTAGGGTGACAGGACATGGGGGACCACCACCTGTGCCCCTCTCATACCTCCTGATGGAGGCCACCTTGTCCCTCACCTTGCGTCGCAGGTCATTATTTTTTTTTGGATGTCCCCAGCAGTCCGGGTGGAGTACCCCAGGACATTGACCCTGGCAGCAATGGACTCCAGGATGCCCTGCTTCCTCTCCCGGCTGGTCTTCCGGCTTTTTTTGCCATGGAGAAAATCATTATCCGTCTCCATTGCCGAAATGATGAGCGAGACCTCATGTGCATTAAAATTCAGGTTCCTCCTCTCTCTGGGGGTAGCGGGAGCAGCCATCACCAAACAAAAGTATCTTCCCTGGGGTGGGGGGAAGCGGAAATACTTTTGCGCCGGAATGGCGTTTCCGCCAGCGCTTTTAAGCGCCCAGCGGAACGCATTGCGCTGACGTTTCCCAGGAAGTGGTGCCGACGGAAGTTGTGAGCATGCGCACAAGGGGGGCGAGTGGAGCCGTACTCACTGCGCATGCTCCGTGGATGATGCGCTGAACGTAAGCCTCTGCGCTGGGCTCCGCCCCTCATTTACATATGATCACACCCACTTCCACTTGCGTCGGGTTACGCCAGCGCATTATCGTTACTCTGGCGCAAGTTTACGCGCAACTGCTATGTGAATTACAGGACTTGCGCTGAAAGGGTCTTCAGAGTAACGTAAATGAGAAGCGTTACTCCAGAGGAAAGATACTCTCATCTACCTGAATCTGGCCCTTAATGCCTAAATAGATGATATATTTCTCATTGATGCAGAAGGGAGTGGACGGGAGCCAAGAACGCGGGGAGTTAGAACTAAGGGGAAGAATTTCGCTTTTGGGAAAATGTATCCCCAGGCCAGAGCACTGGCGAAAAGAGTCAAAAATAGATTGAATGGCGGGGACATCGGTTTGGGGGGCCGTGGAGAAAATCAGAATATCATCTGCAAAGAGAGCAACCTTTATATCGTTTTGTGTGAGAGGGATACCATGTATGGAGGGAGTGTCATTTAGGTACCTTGACAAGGGTTCGATAGCTAAATTAAAAAGCAGAGGGGACAGGGGACACCCTTGTCTCATGCCTTTAAATAATCTAAAAGGGTTGGATTGGATGCCTGCGGCTATAACCGTGGCAGAGGGGGCCGAGTATAGATTTTGGATGAAATAAAGGAAGGGGCCCGATATTCCAAATTTCTCCATTACCAAAAATAGCCATTAGAAACTAACATTATCAAAAGCCTTTTCGGCGTCAAGGGTGGTTATAGCTGTATTGACCAATGGGTGTTGTTTAGAGTATTCCAGGGCGGCCAAAACTTTTCTCAAGTTTGAAGCTGCAGATCTGCCCTTAGTGAAGCCCGACTGCACGTGGTGAATAATGAGAGGCATGAAATTTAGTAGCGATATAGGACGGTAAGACCCAGGGTCCCTAGGGTCCTTGCCTTTTTTTACTATAAGTTTAATGTTGGCTTGATGGCCCGTCGGGAGATAAGGACCTCCGTCCCAAATGACATTATACAACGACAGCAGGGAGGGGGTAATATCTACACGTAACATTTTGTAAAACTCGGGGGTATACCCATCCGGGCCTGGGGCCTTACCATTGGAAAGTCCTCGGATAACATCCAAGAGTTCTCGTTCTGAAATCGGGACATTTAACTCAGCTAAATGTTCCGAGTCTATGAGGGGTAGCGTAGTAGATTTTAACCACTCACGAGGGCTGTCCATGTCTATAGGGTCCTGCGTGTAAAGATTAGTATAAAACATTTCCAACGTCTTGTTTATTTCTTTGGGGGAGGTGGATAGCGATCCATCCAAGTTGTGAAGTGCTGTGATATGTGTGGGAGTGTATGCGCCCTTGGTGAGATTGGCTAGGAGTTTACCCGCCTTATTCCCATGCTTGTAATAGTGTAGGTACGTCGAGGACATTCCCATTTGTTCCACTCTGTCCGCCCATGTGTCAAAAAGGTCCCTAGCTTCCAACCATGTTTTCAGCTGAATTATGAGCACTCAGTTTAACTTGAGCTGCACGTACCCTGTTACTGACCTCAAGGTAATTCGCTTGAGCATCCTTCTTGTACGCTGACACAAACAAAATAATCTTACCCCTTAAAAAGGATTTGCCTGCCTCCCAGAATAAAACGGGATTGTCTATGTGGGACTAGTTATTGTGGGAATAGTCCGACCACGCCTCGGCTAACATTTGTTTAAAGTTGTCATTACGATCCAAATATGGATACGGGAATTTCCACTGTCTATACTCCGAGTGATTTTGTGGATTGGTAAGGTTGATCGAAATAGGGGAATGATCGGATATGACCATGTCGTGAATGCACGTCTCTCCGAGTCTGTGCAATAGGGAGTGAGTGGACAAAAAGTAATCAAGTCTAGCAAGAGATTGGTGAACTGGGGAGAAGAAAGTAAATTCCCTATCGAGGGGATGTTGCAACCTCCATACATCCACAAGATTAAGGGCCTGAACCATGTGGCAGAGGTGCGTTTGGAGATCCTGCCTTACAAGTTTTGGAGGAGGGTGTGGCCTAGATCTATCCTCCTGGTCACTAAAAGTGGAGTTGAAGTCGCCCCTATAAGGTGGGGGATGCTGTGGTCCTTCATGAGTTTGGATGACAAATCAGTGAAGTAAACCTGGTCTGGAGAGTTAGGGGCATACACGTTAGTCAGCCTAATGTCACCTGTCGCAAGTTTAAGGTGAATGGACACAAACCTGCCTTCCTCATCCCTGTCAACTGAGAGCAGATCATAATTCAAATTCTTATGTAAAAGTATAAGTGTTCCTGCCTTGCGGCCTTGGGCGGCAGAGCCTACCACCTCCCCCACCCATAATTTTTTCATGCGACAAAAATCACTCTCCGCTAAATGCGATTCTTGGATGAGGGCTATGTCAGATTTCAATCTCTTCAAGTGCCTCAGGACCTTCATACGTTTTAACGGGGATCGAAGTCCCTTTACGTTCCGTGATGTTATGCTAATGGCCTGCATTGTAATATGTAAAGGGGATAAAAGACACAAAATCGTGACGGGAATTTACCTGTCGAACGGGGAAGCATGTTCAGAACTCCGGTATTGAATTTATTACGAGGGTTCTGGTCAGGGGATTAAAGAAACCATCCCTTCCTGAAGAAATAGATTGAAAAGGAAGAGAAAAAGGAGAAAAAGAGACGGGGCATAACTAAAACAAAAACATGTAAATCAACGTAGGACTTCACTTTTTTCCGTATGCAACTTCACCACCGGAAAACCGCGAGCCCGCCGGGTACAATGTGTACCTACAACACTAGGCGCTGTTCCCTCAAAGGAGTAAGCCCTGGTAGAGGATGGAGGCTGACCCCTCCAACCGTCTTATATTATCCCACAGGCGGTCTTAGCCAGGGGCACCCCCAGTGAGATTGCAAACAAAAGAGACCTTTCCACAGGAAAAGCAGCTAGAAGCCAAAATACAGTAACAGCAAGTAACAACAGGACATTCAGAGAACATTGAGCTTAGAGGGCTCCTTGGAACGGAAAGTCAATACCCCTACACTGTCAAGTTCTCGTTCTGGGATAACATGGGCACCTGGGGAAGCCCAAAAAATATGTGAAGACAATCGGCTTCATAGACCGGTATTGTTCATCTACCGATTGATGGGGAGCAGTCGTTTCGGGGGGTCTTTCCTGGGGCTCCTCTGCTCCGTGGGCCTTGCTGTGCCGCCCAATGTTGCAGGGCTGGGTGAAATAGAAGCCCGGGCTTTGTCTGGAGGTCGATTTGTTGATCCGGGGCTCTTAGGCAAGGTGAACACGCCTCTTGCATACAAATATAAATCAAGAATGATAGGGGAACAGGGTGGATAGGGGAGTAATAGGGGGATGAGAAAAAACATGAACAGCCACATCCGGGGAATCAAAAATTATGTAAAAACAATAACTGTGGAGGGGTATTTCATCGAGGCCAGAGAAGGTAAAAATATAATTTTAATATAATTCATTACCACATAGAGATAGAATTGATACGAATAAACCACTAGTACAAAAACCAAATTGCCGACGCGCGTTCATCTAGCAAAGTTTTTGAAGATTTTCGTATAGAGATGTATAACGATTGATCCAGCAGAGAACACATATCTCAATCGAGTATTGGATAGATTGCTTCAGTCGTTTCGGGGGGTCTTTCCTGGTTCCTTAATCAGGAACCATACATCAAACTGGGACACAGGACCAGCCGTTTGATGTCTGCTGAGGGTATAAAATTCCCGTGGGCCTTAGAAACGAGCCCACCGCAGGGGGATGAATGTGCCTTGTTAGCATACAATGTAGATGATTCATCCCCCTATCGGTGGGCTCGCAGGGACTACTAACACTGTAATTTTATACCCTCAGGTGAGACGGCTGGTCCTGTGCGACTGAAGGAAAGCTATAATTATATATATTTTTTTATGCTGGGCTTTGTCTGGAGATTGTAGCACGCACAATATCCAATATTTGTTGCCCATCCGGTCATATAACTAATGTTATACATCTCTATACGAAAATCTTCAAAAACTTGAAGAAGTAGACGTACTTTGGTTTTTGTACTGCTGTATCAATTCTATCTCTATGGTATGCTATTTTTTATGAATTATATTAAAATTATATTTTTACAAGGTGAAGCGACCTTCAATACCCCTCCACAGTTATTGTTTTTACATAATTTTTGATGGCCTCTTGCATACAGTTCAGCGCATATTGGTTGGAATTCCTTGCGCTTGCGAGACACTTCCACTGAGTAATCTGCAAATATCAACAGTTTGTGACCCTCTATCACTAGCGATCGAGCTTTGCGGAAGGCTTCCAGGATATCCGACCGGTCTGCATAGTTTAGAAATTTGGCAATCACCGGTCTAGGGCGGTTCCGGTCTTCAAAGGGGGCTCCAATTCTATGGGCTCTCTCCTCTGTGCACCTGTGTTTCAGGCCTAGAGACTCGGGAATAATGGTAGTGCAAAGGTCAATCAAGGAGGACTGTTTAAAGGATTCTGGGAGACCGATAATCCTCAAATTATTTCTCCTGGATCGGTTCTCGAGGTCCTCCAGGCCGATCGTGCATGTGTTGTTGATCTTGGATAAACTTTTCCAATGCTCCAGTCATGTGGTGTTGGTCATCCTCCACTGAGGATACTTGCTGCTCCATATCATTCAATCTGTGTGCGTGTTCCCCAATTTCTTTCCTCAGTTGCATAATGCCCTCAGACACCGCCTTTGTCACAGCTGCGGTGATCGTGGGGAATAGCAGCGCAGCCACTGCCTGGGCTATCCGTGCGTGGGAGCTATCCGGTTCAAGGGCATTGGCTGCCGACATCTCCATAGCCTCCTGCGGTGTCTCCGAGATCAAATCACCACTGTGGGGATTAGGCTGCTGAGTACCCTGAGGAGAGGGAGAGACTCGTGCTGCGGTGGCCGTCTTGTCTGCGCTCTGAGCCTGAACGAGGGGGAGCGCATCACTGGCGCTGACACTGGGGCTCGAGCGCAGCTGTGTAAGGTACCGATCCATCCGCTATAGCGTGGAGAGGACAGGGCGACCGCTGTGAGCTGAAACGGGAGCGGCGTGCTGGCTTTGTATGCTGATAACTAGGCGGGCGTCACGGAGCCTCCGGACTTCTCGACCTTCACATACGGCGCCGGAACCGGAAGTGACACTTTTTTAAACATTGAAGTCGATGAGAGCATAGGGAAGTTTTTGATTGGGCAATAGGATGGGGGAAACTTTGATGGTGCAGTTTTGATGGGGCACTTTCTGATGGGACAACAGGATGGGGCAGTTTTTGATGGAGCAAAAGGATGGGAGAAATTTTGATTGTGCAGTTTTGATGGGGGCAGTTTTTAATGGGGAACTTTGATGGGGTTTTTGATGGGGTAGTTTTTGATGGGGCTATAGGATGGGGGCAGTGTTTTTGATGGGGCTATAGAATGGGGGCAGTTTTTTATGGGGTATAGGATGGGGGCAGTTTTTTATGGGGTATAGGATGGGGGCAGTTTTTAATGGGGCAATAGGATGGGGCAGTTTTGATGGGGCAATAGGATGAGGGCAGTTTGATGGGGTAACAGGATGGGGCAATTTTTGATGGGGGCAAAAGGATGGGGGCAGTTTTGATGATGGCAGTTTGTTGGTGGTAATACGATGGGAGAAATTTTGATGGGAGCAGTTTTGATGGTGGAAATATGATGGGGCAGTTTTGGTTATAGAAATTTTATGGGGCAATTTTATTGGGCAGCTCCTGCAAAAGGTAATTACTTTGAAAAATATGCTAATTAGGGGGAATGCTGATTCTCGCTTCAACTTTTTCTTACGGATTTAAGCTTTGGCAATTCAGCTATTCAGCTGCGGGAAATGCATTTTCTAGTTTTACTTTTGTTGAGGGAAAACCCAATTCAGCCTTGGAAGGTTTTACCCCCTTTGCCACTTAAAGGTGTTGTAAAGGTACTATTTTTTTCTCCTAAACAGCTTCCCTTACCTTAGTGCAGTCCTCCTTCACTTACCTCATCCTTCCATTTTGCTTTTAAATGTCCTTATTTCTTCTGAGAAATCCTCACTTCCTGTTCTTCTGTCTGTAACTCCACACAGTAATGCGAGGCTTTCTCCCTGGTGTGAAGTGTTGTGCTCGCCCCCCTCCCTTGGACTACCGGAGAGTCAGGACGCTCTCTACGTTGCAGATAGAGAAAGGAACTGTGTGTTAGTGGGCGTCCTGACTCTCCTATAGTCCAAGGGAGGGGGCAAGCACCACACTCCACACCAGGGAGAAAGCCTTGCATTACTGTGTGGAGTTACAGACAGAAGAACAGGAAGTGAGGATTTCTCAAAAGAAATAAGAACATTTAAAAGCAAAATGGAAGCATGAGGTAAGTGAAGGAGGACTGCACTAATGTAAAGGAAGATATTTAGGGGAAAAAAAATGTACCTTTACAACCCCTTTAACCACTTCAATACCGCACGCCGTCATATGACGTCCACAAAGGGGATCTCCCATCCCGGGTGGATGTCATATGACGTCCTGTACTTTGTGGGGGGATATCTGAATGATGGGGCACCTAGAGGCATCATTCAGATATCATTTTCTTCCTGCGGCGATCCTGCCCACCGTAAGAACGATCATAGCGGCGGTTCTGCTGCTTGATCGTTCTTATAGGCGGCGGGAGGGGACGTCCCCCCCTCCCACCGCCATCCGGTGCTTCTCCGGGCTCCCCCAGTCCCATCGGGGGCCTGGAGAGATGAACGCAGTCCACCAGATGTGAAGCATAGAGATGATTGGTGACCAGATGGTCACCAGTCATTTCTATGACCGTCGGAGGCCCGGGCGCGATGTGATGACGTACCCGTAAGTAAACAAACCGCAATTGCGGCCAGTAAGAATGAGATCTGTGAATTTCTTGTCACGATCCCTCGGTTTCCAGCCTGGAGGAGAAATCTTATTGACCTCACATCTCTCCATAAAGAGGACCTGTCACACACATTTCCTATTACAAGGGATGTTTACATTCCGTGTAATAGGAATAAAAGAGATCGATTTTTTTTTTTTTTTAAAGTGTAAAAAATGAATAAAGACGTAAAATAAATAATAAAAAAAATGTAAACGCCCCTGTCCCCGGTAGCTCTCGCTCAGAAGCGAACACATACAAAAGTCCCGCCCACATATGCAAACGTCGTTCAAACCACACATGTGAGGTATCGCCGCGTGCGTTAGAACATGTGCAACAATTCTCGCACTAGACCTTCTCTGTAACTCTAAACTGGTAGGGCCAGATTCTGGTATATTTGCGGCGGCGTAGCGTTTCCTATTTACACTACGCCGCCGCAACTTACAGGAGCAAGTGCCGTATTCTCCAAGCACTTGCTCCGTAATTTGCGGCGGCGTAGTGTAAATGGCCTGGCGTATCCCCGCGTAATTCAAAGGGGGCGGCTTGTATTTAAATTAAGTGCGCCCCCAAACTGAACGAACTGCGCATGCACCGGCCGTAAACGTAGCCCAGTGCGCATGCTCCATAGTACACCGCAAATACATTGGTTTTGACGTGAACGTAATTAACGCACAGCCCTATTCGTGACGAGTTACGTAAACAACGTAAACAACGGAAAAAAACGACGCTGTCCCGACGTCCATACTTAACATTGCGTAGGCCGGACCTACGCAAAGTTAAACCACCATATAGCAGGGGTAACCTTACACTTACGCAAACGACGTAAACTACGATGACGGGGCGCAAATACGGACGTCGCATGCGCCGTTCGTTAAAAGCGTCAATTACATGAGGTCACGATTAATTTACATAAAACACGCCCACTTCTTCCACATTTGAATTAGGCGCGCTTACGCCGGGACATTTACGCTACGCCACCGTAACTTAGGACGCAAGTGCTTTGAGAATACTGAACTTGCGTCGGCGTAGCGTAAATACGATACGCTACACCCGCTCATATTTACGCCGCCCTACGTGAATCTAGGCCATTATGTTTGGGGGTTCTGAGTGATTTTCTAGCAAAAGAATGATGATTTGTACATGTAGGAGAGAAGTGCCAGAATAGGCCCGGTATGGAGGTGGGTATAAAAGCCCGGTATTGAAGGGGTTAAACTTCTACAATTTTTTTTGATTGCCGAAAGGAAACCGCTGCAAAATCTACTTGTCATACACATTTATACATCAAAACGTAGGTATTTTTGTCTAGAAATGTGCTCAGTTTTGTGATATGCCTTTTCCTTTTGGCTGGATGAGCTTCCAAATGATAAGAGTTACACACTTTCTTCCATTGACTGTCCTGTATAAAATTCTTCAGATTTAGATATTAATGGCTGTGTGTTGAGTTATTTTGAGGGGATGGTAAATGTACACTGTTATAAAAGCTGTACACTCACTACTTTACATTGTAGCAAAGTGTAATTTCTTCAGTGTTGTCACATGAAAAAATAGAAAAAAGATTTACACAAATGTGAGGGTTGTACTTACTTTTGTGACATACTGTATGTGATCTCCCGCACACAGAGGGGTGTACTTACTTTTGTGAGATGCTGTATATATTTATTGTGGTCTATACGTGGTTACATCACACATGGCGTGTGCTGAGGTCTGCAGCATTGAAGGATTTTTTTGTATTTGAAACTTTAACCACTTAAGGACCGCCTCCTGCACATTTACATCGGCAGAATGGCACGGCTGGGCACAGGCATGTACCTGTACGTCCCCCTTAAGTGCCCAGCCGCAGGTCGTGGGCGCACGCCCGTGACCCGGTCAGAAGCTCCGTGACCGCACCCGTGGGTTCCCTGTTCTTCACAGTGGCAGCTTCATTGATCGTGTGTTCCCTGATATAGTCACACATCCAGCCCCGCCCCCCTACAGTTAGAAACACATATGAGGTCACACATAACCCCTTCAGCGCCCCCTTGTGTTTAACTCCTAAACTGCAAATGTCATTTTCAGTAATCAGTGCATTTTTGTAGCATTTTTTGCTGTGAAAATGACAATGGTCCCAAAAATGTGTCAAAAGTGTCCGATGTGTCCGCCATAATGTCGCAATCATGAAAAAAATCGCAGATCCCTGCCATTAGTAGTAAAAAAAAATATTAATAAAAATGCCATCAAACTATCCCCTATTTTGTAAACGCTATACATACAGCAAACCAATCGTTAAACACTTATTGCGATTTTTTTTTTTATACCAAAAATAGGTAGAAGAATACATATCGGCCTAAACTGAAAAAAATAAAAAAAATTACATCTTTTTTGGGGATATTTATTATAGCAAAAAGTAAAAAATATATATCTTTTTTTTTCAAAATTGTCGCTCCATTTTTGTTTATAGCACAAAAAATAAAAACCGCAGAGGTGATCAAATACCACCAAAAGAAATCTCTATTTGTGGGAAAGAAAGGGGCGCCAATTTTGTTTGAGAGCCACGTCGCACGACCGCGCAATTGTCAGTTAAAGGGACTTAGTGCCGAATCGCAAAAACTGGCCAGGTCCTTTACCTGCATAAAGGTCCAGGTCTTAAGTGGTTAATGTAAATCTAGACAGTTGAGGGGGTGTAATATTCCCGCTGGGTGGAGTATGCGATTCCCTTTACTTTCAATATCACCCCAATCGAGACGTGATTTTTCCGTGATTGTCGTCAGACAAATCGCAGGACTGCTTTTGGGAAACGGGCGTCCCGCGATTTTGTTTATGTGATTTGTCAGGTGACAATATTGTCCCATGATTGGGGTGCCATTGAAAGTAACGGGATCACAAGCATGTCACACATTTCGCTTCAATTCAGGAAATTGCAGTAATTCCGCCTGCGATCCGGAACGCCTAGGTGTGATCACAGCCAAAGCTAAGCGTCTTCTATCAGTTGCTGGGTTCTCCTTCTATAGATTCTGGGGGAATGTTTTCTTCCTCAAACATTCCACATATTGGCCGGGATTCAGATACATTGGCGTATCTTTGTGCGGGCGGGGATTCAGATACATTGGCGTATCTTTGTGCGGGCGTAGCGTATCTTCTTTATGCTACGCCGCCGCAACTTAGAGAGGCAAGTGCGGTATTCACAAAGCACTTGCTCCATAAGTTGCGGCGGCGTAGCGTGAATTGGCCGGCGTAAGCTCGCCTAATTCAAAGTAGGAAGGAGGTGGGCGTGATCTATTTAAATTAAGCGTGACCCCAGTTCGACCGCAAATGAATGGCCGGTCGAACTGGGCATGCGCGCGCATGCTCAGAATCACGTCGCATATACTCCCTAAGATACGTCAGTGCAATGCCTACGACGTGAACGTAACCTACGCACAGCCCTATTCACGTAGTACTACGTAAACGCCGTACGCGATGTAAAATTTGACGGCGTCGTTCCCAGGCCCATACCTTTGCATTACCTGCGCCTGCTATATGAGGAGTAACTTTACGCAAATCGTGTATATAAAGCGGCCGGGCGCATCTACGTTCGTGAATCGGCGTATCTTACTCATTTGCATATTTATAGTGGGAACGCCGAATGCGCCCAGCGTAACTATGCGCCCACGATATGGCAGCGTAGGCAAGTTACGTCGGACGGCTGAATCGCTGCCGCTTTGTGAATCGGCGCAAAGATGCGACAGCGCACATTTGAAATTACGGTGGCGTATCTGGAGATCCGCTGACGTAAATCGTTTGTGAATCCAGGCCCCTCTCTTCATTCTTTATTCCACCGCTAATATATACTCAGCATTGACCTTGTATAGCGCTTTTCTCTCTGAGGACTCCAAGTATTGGAGATGGCGTTGGCCGGGAATCGAACCCGGGTCAGCTGCTTGGAAGGCAGCTATGCTTACCACTGCACCACCAACGCAAAAGTAGCATGTAGTGTGGGAGGAAACCGGAGTACCCGGAGGAAACCCACGCAAGCACAGGGAGAACATGCAAACTCCATGCAGATGGTGTCCTGATCAGAATCTGAAACAAGGACCCCAGTATTGCAAGGCTAACCCCTAAGCCTCTGTGCTGCCCTTATGCGGCCTCTGTTCTCTAAGGCCCGCCCCCGCTGAGCAGGGTAAATCACTTATGTTCACTCAAAGTGCCTTCAGAAGAAATCCAAACTTATCCTAAACTACAATCTATAACACTCCTGTAAAACAAAAAAAAACCAAATAACAATAAAGTGGGGTACAGTGTTCCCCAAATTAGCAACACAATGGAGCTAAATATTTCATTCACCCTTAGACCTCATTCACAGGGGGGTATTAATCCATACCCCATGGGAGGGCCGTGTTTACCGGAACGGAGATGCACAGGTGTTCCCAGCATCCCGTGTAGGCAGTCCCATTTCTGTCAACTGGGGTGCAGTGACTATACCCAATGTGACATCTGTGTGGGTGCCGGTGTGCGTCCGCACAACTGCACCCACATGGATGTCCTTTTTGGGGTAAACGCAGCCATCACGCAGGGTACAGATTCATACCCCCCGTGTGAGTTAGGCGTCGGACTTCTCCATGAAGGACCTCACTGGCAGGAAGAGTTCTCATTTCTCCAGCAGAGAAAGCCTAAAGAAAGCTGGAAAGACTTCTCCGACATCTGAAGACAAAAAGAGATCCAACCTCCTCTTATAGCCGGTCCAACACATGCCTCAAAAACATTCCGGCCTTCAACCTCCTCTTATAGCCGATCCAACACACGGCTCAAAAACATACCGGCCTCCAACCTCCCCTTAGCCGGTCCAACACACGCCTCAATAATATACCGGTCTTCAACCTCCTCTTACAGCCGGTCCAACACACACATCAAAAATATACCGGCCTTCAACCTCCCCTTAGCCGGTCCAACACACGCCTCAAAAACATTCCGGCCTCCAACCTCCCCTTAGGCGGTCCAACACACGCCTCAAAAATATACCGGCCTTCAAATTCACAACATAATCAATTATTTATGTTGATCGACAATACATAGATCAAACATATCACCTGTAAAAACATCCTTGGGCAATGTATTGTCGAACCTTAAAGCTTCTGCAGAAGCTACAGAAAGGTAAATAGAGGGCTGATGGGAAAATCCTCCGGTTACTGGAGTGGCAGCCGCCACCAGTGTAGGGACCTGTGTTGGTACAGCCGTACCTGGCCCCTGGGAGGGTCCCTCAAACTTTTTGTTTTAGTCTTTTAGGAACAGCCAATTGTCTTGTTTGTCCAGTTACTTTGATAGTTGGTGATGCAGAAGCTGCTTATGAGAATCTTTAAGGAGATTGATGACGTAGTGGATTCGTGTCATGGTGGCTTGAAATGAAGATCCTCTCCCTCATATTCGCAAATCGTCCTCTTCTCATCGCCTAGTTTAAATTTTCTTCCAACATTTTGGCCATCTTTCTTCCCAAGAAAGCCGCACCCCTCTCATTTAAGTGCAATCCGTCACTACTATAATGATGGTAACGGCCTGAAAAGTCGGCCCAGTTCGCCATGAAGCCAAACCTCTCCTCCCTGCACCAGTTCCTCAGCCACTTGTTAAGTACCATAAGCTCTTGCTGTCTCTGTGGTGTGACTTGAGGTGCAGGCAGTATTTCAGAAAATATTGCCTTGGCGGACCTTTTCTTCAATATGGCCCCCAAGTCCCTGAAATCATTTTGTAGGGTGCTCCATCTTTCTCTAACTTTGTCATTGGTACCGATATATACCATGACAACTGGGTCCAATAATCTGTCCATGCAATCTGCAATGTTCCGAACCCGAGCGCCCGGTAAACAACATACTGTTTGGCGATAATGGTCTTTGTGACGGATTGCCCTCTGTATTCTTCCAATAACTGCATCCCCTACCACTAGTATGTGCCTATCCTTTGTGGTAACCTTGCCCACACGCTGGTGAAGTCTCAGTTTGAAGCCCACACGCTGGTGAAGTCTCAGTTTGAAGCTCGCACGCTGGTGAAGTCTCAGTTTGAAGCTCGAACGCTGGTGAAGTCTCAGTTTGAAGCTCGAACGCTGGTGAAGTCTCAGTTTGAAGCTCGCACGCTGGTGAAGTCTCAGTTTGAAGCTCGCACGCTGGTGAAGTCTCAGTTTGAAGCTCGCACGCTGGTGAAGTCTCAGTTTGAAGCTCGCACGCTGGTGAAGTCTCAGTTTGAAGCTCGCACGCTGGTGGAGTCTCAGTTTGAACCTCGCACGCTGGTGAAGTCTCAGTTTGAACCTCGCACGCTGGTGAAGTCTCAGTTTGAACCTCGCACGCTGGTGAAGTCTCAGTTTGAACCTCGCACGCTGGTGAAGTCTCAGTTTGAACCTCGCACGCTGGTGAAGTCTCAGTTTGAACCTCGCACGCTGGTGAAGTCTCAGTTTGAACCTCGCACGCTGGTGAAGTCTCAGTTTGAACCTCGCACGCTGGTGAAGTCTCAGTTTGAACCTCGCACGCTGGTGAAGTCTCAGTTTGAACCTCGCACGCTGGTGAAGTCTCAGTTTGAACCTCGCACGCTGGTGAAGTCTCAGTTTGAACCTCGCACGCTGGTGAAGTCTCAGTTTGAAGCTCGCACGCTGGTGAAGTCTCAGTTTGAAGCTCGCACGCTGGTGAAGTCTCAGTTTGAAGCTCGCACGCTGGTGAAGTCTCAGTTTGAAGCTCGCACGCTGGTGAAGTCTCAGTTTGAAGCTCGCACGCTGGTGAAGTCTCAGTTTGAAGCTCGCACGCTGGTGAAGTCTCAGTTTGAAGCTCGCACGCGGGTGAAGACTCAGTTTGAAGCTCGCACGCGGGTGAAGTCTCAGTTTGAAGCTCGCACGCGGGTGAAGACTCAGTTTGAAGCTCGCACGCGGGTGAAGACTCAGTTTGAAGCTCGCACGCGGGTGAAGACTCAGTTTGAAGCTCGCACGCGGGTGAAGACTCAGTTTGAAGCTCGCACGCGGGTGAAGACTCAGTTTGAAGCTCGCACGCGGGTGAAGACTCAGTTTGAAGCTCGCACGCGGGTGAAGACTCAGTTTGAAGCTCGCACGCGGGTGAAGACTCAGTTTGAAGCTCGCACGCGGGTGAAGACTCAGTTTGAAGCTCGCACGCGGGTGAAGACTCAGTTTGAGGCTCGCACGCGGGTGAAGACTCAGTTTGAGGCTCGCACGCGGGTGAAGTCTCAGTTTGAGGCTCGCACGCTGGTGAAGTCTCAGTTTGAGGCTCGCACGCTGGTGAAGTCTCAGTTTGAAGCTCGCACGCTGATGAAGTCTCAGTTTGAAGCTCGCACGCTGGTGAAGTCTCAGTTTGAAGCTCGCACGCTGGTGAAGTCTCAGTTTGAAGCTCGCACGCTGGTGAAGTCTCAGTTTGAAGCTCGCACGCTGGTGAAGTCTCAGTTTGAATTCCCAGGGTTTTTTCCCTGTCACAAGTCTGGCCGCCATGTTTTGAACGACTTGCAGACGAGCGATTTGGTATTTGGGGAGTCCGAGGTAAAGGGCATTTGCATAATCCAGTCTGGAGTTAACAATTGCTCCCACCACGACCGCTAAATCTTCTTTGGGGATGAAAGGGGTAAGTCTGCGTAGTAGGCGCAGCAGATGGTGGGATCCGCTGACTACTGACCCTATTTGTGCGTCCATTGTCATGTAGGAGTCAAAGATGACCCCGAGACTTTTGACTTTGGCGCTAGGGGTGATGATTTTGCCCAAAATGGGCGGGGGTGTCCAGGTTGTTGCAGGTTGATTCCTTTGCTTGGCGTGAAACAGGAGAAGTTCTGTTTTCGCTCCATTGAGTTTAAGATAACTCTTTTTCATCCAGTCCTCTATCAAAGAGAGGCATGTCTCTAGATTGAGGTGGTGATCCTTTTTATTGCAAATCTGGAAGTACAGTTGCGTGTCGTCGGCGTATGAGTGATAGAGCAGTTTTTGGCTGCTGATAATCTCAAAAAGAGGACGAAGATAGATGTTAAACAGCACTGGCGACAGAGGCGATCCTTGAGGGACTCCGCATGTTAATGTGCGTTTCTCAGATGTGAAGGGTCCTAACTTCACTGTTTGCGATCGGTTTTCCAGAAAAGAGGAGAACCAAGATAAATCGCTTTCTGCGACTCTGGCTACTTCAGCTAGCCGTGTCAATAAAAGTTTGTGGTCTACAGTGTCGAAAGCTGCGCTTAGGTCCAACAGAACCAGGAGACAAGATTCTCCTTTGTCTGTGGCCTCGAGAGCGTCGTCCCATATTTTGAGCAATGCGGTTTCTGTCCCGTGTCCTGGACGGAAACCCGATTGATATGGATCAAGTAGCTTGTGGGTATCTAGATGCTGTTGCAGCTGTTGTACCACTACTTTTTCCATTACCTTTGAAAGTACATTTAAGGCTGTTATGGGACGGCGGTGTAGTGGATCCTTGGGATCTAGGGTGGGTTTCTTCAGGATGGGTTGGATTACGCCCTCTTTCAACTGTGAGGGCACTATGCCCTCCTTGAAGGACTGGTTGATAAGCTGCGTGATGGGGGGCGCCAAAATGTCGGCGCATTCCTTCAGCAGTTTTGTGGGGATGATATCATTGGGTGCTGTGCCATTACGCAAAGCCCCAATGATTTCATTAGTGGCATCGATGGAGATGGGTTCCAGGGTAAACATACCTGATAGAGGTGAATTACTGTGGGTGTTGTGTGACAGGTTGCGGGGGGGGGCTAAGGGGGGAATTGTTTTGCTGAATGCTTTCACGGATTCCCTCGATTTTTTATTAATGAAGTAATCCGACAAATCATTGCAAAATTCTTGTGAGTCCGAATTGGGGGCTTCAAGACATCCTGGTTTCATGGTCTGAGTGACCATCTTGAAGAGTTCGCGAGGGCGGTTTAAGGCGCTATTGATAGCCTCAGAAAAAAAAAATTCTTGGCTTGGAAGATTTCTTTGTGGTATTTTCTTGTTGTTGCTTTGTAGATGGAGAGGTTTGCCTCTGAAGAACTTCTTTTCCAGGCGGCTTCCGCCCTTCTACGTTCTTGCTTCAGTAACGACAGCTGGTTGTTAAACCAGCTACAGTTGTTTCTCCAGATATGAGTTTTACGCTTCGGCGCTACTAAGTCGGCTGACTGTAATAGGGCTGAGTTTATGGCATCCAGTGTTTCTACGGCCGTTTGATGTGGCTGGATTGTTTTTATTTTTTCCCTTAAAGTGGTTTTGAAGAGTTCCGAATGGAGCTTCTTCTGACATCTAGTCCAGTGTGTAGTCACTGGTCTAGATGTTTTTGCTAAGGGGGGGATTTTGGAAATAATGAATTTAATTGCATGGTGATCAGTCCATGGCAATGGTTCATTTTCCAATATTTTTTATTCCAGATCTTGTCTGAAAATAAGATCGAGTGTGTGGCCCGAAGCATGTGTGGGTCCACATACTAGTTGCTGTAGCCATAAACCTTCCAGGTGGTCGATACAGGCGTCGGCAACGGGGTCTTGTGCGGAGTTGGCCCAGAGATTGAAGTTCCCGAGCAGCAAAACATGTTTGCTGTAAGTGGAGACGAACTCCGTCAATGATGATAGCAGCTGCGATTTTGGGCCGGGTGGCCTATAGCAGAGAAGAATGTGGACGGTCTCCTTGGAATTTGTTTGCAATTGCAGAATAAGGGTTTCCATGAATGGAAGAGCGTTTTGAAGGGCTGGTTTAGTGATCGCAAGATGAGTCTTGTGGATCACCGCCAGTCCTCCTCCTCTTTGCCCTATTCTGTTTTCCGTTATGATACGGTAGTTTTCTCGCACCGATTCTCCTAGAATGGTGTTACAGTCAGCTGTAAGCCAGCTCTCTGTAATAAAGAGGCAATCTAGATCGCATTGTAAAATTAGGTCATGGATTTCCAGTCGGTGTTTTACTGCCAATCTTGTATTGATCAAAGCACAAGATATGTGCTTAGGCTGGTGTGAATGGCTGAAATATTTGACAGTCGATCGTTGATCGACTCTCAATATTCGCTCAATTTTTAGGGATTTTTTGGTGATGGCTGGTAGTATTGCGGCGGATTGCCTCAAACTCCAAATGGTTTCTGCAGAATATTGCAGATATGCCATGGTCGCCAAACACCGGGAGGGGGGGGGGGGGGGTTGGGTGGGAGTTTCAGGGGCGATGGGGAGAGGAATTGGCTAAATCCTCTCTCCTGGCTTGGTCCAGAGGAAGGCAAAAAAAACCCTAGCCGTGCTGGGCCAATATGCTCCGGTGGGGTAAAAAAATTCCTTCCTGACCCCTGTGAAAGGCAATCGGATGACCCCTGGATCAAGCTCCTGTTGTGTTGAGATGAGAAGTGGCTGGGGGTGAGGGGTGTGCTTATTGCTGGTGCAGCAGGAGAGCTGCCTGATCAGGCAGCAGGATGCAGCCTGGAGCTGACGGCTCGGTGGATGGTGATACTGGGGGGCTCAAAAAGGTAAGCCAAGGAAGAGTGGCTGTCCTCCTACAGAGAGGGGGGGATTCCTGGAGGATTTAGTGGGGATTACAAGGAGTAGGGGGGCGCCGCGCCGGTAGGCCCCGGGTGAAGCCGCGGTCTTTCCTAGATCGCGGCCCCGCGAATCAGTGCAGGCCGGCGCGGATGTCCGGGAAAAACGCCCTAGGATGGCGGAATTGTGGCTGGGGGGTAGTAGGAGGGTGTCTCAGCTGGCGATGGCGGTATGGGGGCAGTCCTGCCCTGTGAGCTGTCTCTGCTGTATATACTGCGTACATCTGCAATAAAAAAAGAAGAATCGGGATTAGCACTTTCGCCTATATTATATATATTTTTATACATCAAATTAGACGGAGAAAAGTTCAAAATTCCAATGCCAGGGACAATAAATAAACGCGACATGACAGGGACTCAGGGATCACTAATGGTGGCCTTCCTATAAAAATTCTGGTTGCCTGGCAGTTATGCCGACCCACTAAAATGAATGGAGTCAGAAAGGGAACTGATTCTTCTCTTTCATGTGTGGGGGAATAATCTGCAGTGCTTCTGTTTCTTATTATTAAACACCAAGCCTCTATGGGGGGGGGGGGGTGACCTCTAATCAATATGCATTTACATTTCTATACATGTGTAACTTTGGATTCCAATAAAGATGTTTTTATAACAAAATATTTTTTGGTGTGTTTTGGCACCATTAAAACTTCCTTTAAAACCTGTTATAGTGCTTGTGCTGTGTATGAAATATCTGTCTGATCCTACCAGTTTCTACCCTCCCCCCTCTCTGCGCTGACTTCCATGTATCCAGGCTGCAAAGTCCTGACACCAGAGTCAGTACATGTCTCCATCATACGCTGCTATCTGCAGCTCTCCCTGTGTCCCCCCCCCCCTCACCCTTCATGTTCATGTCTCCA
Organism: Rana kukunoris; assembly: GCA_029574335.1. Taxonomy (NCBI): domain Eukaryota; kingdom Metazoa; phylum Chordata; class Amphibia; order Anura; family Ranidae; genus Rana; species Rana kukunoris. The sequence continues at coordinate 7,367,301 of CM056051.1, read as the reverse complement.
TTTTACACTACTATCTGCAGCTCTCCCTGTGTCTCCTCCCCCCCTCCCTCTCCCTGTACATGTCTCCACCATACACTACTATCTGCAGCTCTCCCTGTGTCCCCCCCATACATGTCTTCATCATACACTACTATCTGCAGCTCTCCTTGTGTCCCCCTCCCTCACCCTCCCCCTCCCTGCCTGTCATCTCTCACTATCCCTGATCTGTTCATCCCCCTCTGTCACATATAAAAAGCTGAATCCTAGTGCCTGTGCTCTATAGACAAAAAAAAAAAAAACGTTCTACTTGTATTACAATGTATCCATCTTGGCCTCTGTTTAATCTTCAACTGCCATAACCCTACACATGTGATCCGTTATGACAGTTTGATTTGAGAGCACAATAAATGTGACAGTTGGCTTTCCTTCCACTTTAAACCAGTTAAAACCGGTTCTTTTTTGAATAACACACAGGCACTGGGATGCAGCTTTGTATGTGACAGAGGGGAGGATATAAAGATCACATAGAGGCTTAACAATCACTTTAATATCTCCTTCTGTTCTAAAATTCTATGAAAAGTAATCATTTTGGGGTGAAGGAGCCTTCGATCGATGAGTGTAGGTGACTTATCCATTTTGTATCGATCACTATCCATAGTACTTACCAATCTCGGTGTCTGTATCCCGGTGATGTCCATTGGCTTTACAGCCGGACCTGAAACATCCAACAACGGCTCTGAAAGAGCAGCGTACAAACGTCTGGATCCTCTTCATTTTGGGGCGCTTTTTGGGGGTATCTGCAGGCTGGTCACTGATACCTCCTTCCATAGCTGCCCTTCCTTTGCTGGGTTTCTCTTTGGTGTTTTTCAGAGAAAAAAGCTTTTTACATTTAAATTGTCTCATTATTAAGAAATAAAGAAACGCTCTTTAAATGTACAATAATAGAAATCGCAATGAAATCGAATCGCAATGAAATCAAATCAAATCGCAAGAAAAATCTCAGGAGACATTAGAAGCACGTCTTCACTGGTCAGTGAACACTCAGCAACTGCTGGCTTCCCTCTCTGCAGCTGCTTATATTTGCTCAGCTGATGACATCACAGGTCATGTGACCACTTGTTTTTTTTTTTTTTTTTTTTTAAATAACTGTCAATTTTACTTAAAGGAGCCACGTCCTTATTTTTGAGCTTAGCAAATTCAGCTTGTAGGATCAGTATATGGAACTAATAGGGACACGGCTCCTTTAAGATGTTATTGTGAATGAGATTTAACCCTTTCAGTCCCATGGCTGAAATAAAGTGCTCTATTCTTATAATAACATCTTTAAATTTATTTTATTTTCTCGTTATTACGCCCCAATTATTTCTCTATTTTTAACCCTTTCACTATGAAATCATATATTTGTTTTAATTTATAACCCTTTAACTGCCAAACCAATAGTTTTTTCCCCCAATTGTTACATTATAAATAACGGAAATCCTGTTTATTTTTAGTGTTGGGTGGAGTGGAGAGGGATTATTAGAACCTGTCAGGCTTTTTCCTTTAAAAGAAAATTGTTAGTTATTTTCTTATTTCATGAGTTGTTTTAGATATCTCTTGACAACTCAAAAATAACAGACGATTTTTCTTAACCACTTACTTACCGGTCACTTAACCCCTTCAATACCGGGCTTTTATACCCACCTCCATACTGGGCCTATTTTGGCACTTCTCTCCTACATGTACAAATCATCATTATTTTGCTAGAAAATTACTCAGAACCCCCAAACATTATATATGTTTTTTTAGCAGACACCCTAGGGAATAAAAAAGGCCGTCATTGCAACTTTTTATCTTGCACGGTATTTGCGCATACATTTTTCAAACGCCCTTGTTTTTTTTTGTTTTGTTTTTTAAATGGTTTCATGAATTAAAAAATAACAAAACACTAAAGTTAGCCCAATTTTTTTGTATAATGTGAAAGACGCTGTTACACAGAGTAAATAGATACCTAACATGTCACGCTTTAAAATTGCGCACACTCATGGAATGGCGCCAAACTTTACTTAAAAATCTCCATAGGCATCGCTTTAAATTTTTTACAGGTTACCAGTTTAGAGTTACAGAGGAGGTCTAGTGCGAGAATTGTTGCACACGCTCTAACGCACGCGGAGACACCTCTAATTTGTGGTTTGAACGACGTTTACATACGTGGGCGGGACTTACGTGTGCGTTCGCTTCTGAGCGCAAGCTACTGGGGACAGGGGCGTTTTAATTTTATTTATTTATTTATTATTTTACTTATTTATTTATTTTTTACATTTTTTTTACATTTTTTTTTCGATCGCTTTTCTTCCTATTCCTCACATCTCTCCTCCATGCTAGAAAGAATAAAGAGATTGTGGGGAAAAAAATCACAATTTCATTCTTATTAGCCGCAATTGCGGTTTGTTTACTTACGGGTACCCGGGACGTGACGTCATCACATTGCGCCCAGACCTCCGATGCTCATAGAGATGACTGGTGACCATCTGGTCACCAGTCATCTCTATGCTGCACATCTGGCAGACGGCGATCATCTCTCCAGGCCCCCGATGGCACGGGGGAGCCCGGAGAAGCATTGGATGGTGGTGGGAGGGGGGGATGTCCCCTCCAGCTGCCTATAAGAATGATCAAGCGGCGGAACTTACGGGTACGTCATCAGATCGCACCCGGGCGCAAGTGCTTTGAGAATACTGAACTTGCGTCGGCGTAAATACAAGACGCTACACCTGCTCATATTTACGCCGCCCTACGTGAATCTAGGCCATTATGTTTGGGGGTTTTGAGTAATTTTCTAGCAAAAGAATGATGATTTGTACATGTAGGAGAGAAGTGGCAGAATAGGCCCGGTATGGAGGTGGGTATAAAAGCCCGGTATTGAAGGGGTTAAACTTCTACAAATGTTTTTGATTGCCGAAAGGAAACCGCTGCAAAAATGGAAGGGGTATAGAAACTGCATGCTGCAAGATGAAAGTACCAATGAATTGGCCTCCATTATGCACAAACATATTGGGGACATTTATTAACCACTTAACGCCCGCCGCATGTAAATGTACGTCCACAGAATGGCACTTACAGGCAGATGGGCGTACTGGTACGTCCCTGCCTTCTTGCGGGACGTGGGTCCGATCAGGACCCCCCCCCCCCCCTGCTACATGTGGCAGGCGTCTTACCTCTGGGAGCGATCCGGGGTGAGGGGGCGGCTGTTCGTTTTTGTCCGCCCCCTTGCGATTGCTTCCAGCGAATCCGCGTAGCGTCTGCTCTGCATTTCCTCTGCCTGTGTAATGTAAACACAGGCAGAGGAAGTGATGTCACCTCTCCTCTCTGCGGTATTTTCGATCCGACGAGAGGAGAGAAGACATCACAAGTGAGTCGCACCAACACTACACTGACACCACACACATAGGCACATTGACCCCTTTCGATCACCCCCCCCCCCCCAGCCCCCTGTCACAGTGTCACTGATTGCAGTGATCATATATTTACTGATCACTGCATTTAGTGTCAGTGTGACAGACAGTTAGTGTTAGGTCCAGGGTAGCCCCGTACCCCCCCTAATAAAGGTTTAACCCCTTGATAACTGCCCTAGTTAACCCTTTCATCCCCTATTGCCAGTGTCACTAATCAATCGGTTTTCTGATCGCTGTATTAGTGTCACTGTTACCGTTTTTTTTTTTTTTTTTTATATTGCGATTTTTTTTTTTTTTTTACTAAAGACATGTGGCTGAATACATTTTGGCCTAAATGTTTGACTAAAATTTAGTTTATTCGATTTTTCTTATAACAAAAATTAGAAAATATCATTTTTTTTTTCAAAATTTTCGGTCTTTTTTCGTTTATATCGCGAAAAATTTAATTCGCAGAGGTGATCAAATACCACCAAAAGAAAGCTCTATTTGTGGGAAGAAAAGGACGCAAATTTTGTTTGGGAGCCACGTCGCAGGACTGCGCAATTGACTGTTTAAGCGACGCAGTGCCGAATTGTAAAAACGCCTTTGGGCATTTAGCAGCATATTGGTCCGAGGCTTAAATGGTTAATTCTTGCGCACAGAAAGGCCATGCCAGACAGGAGCAGTGAGACAGACTTATATCTATAGGATTGTAGCGTGATTAATTCGCACAGCTGTCTCGAATAACCATCGTAATCTGTCTACTATGCGTATATCCTGTCACCATCAGCGCCATCTAGTGGCTATTATGCAGAATGTTTCTGAGATGCTTCAATCTGGAAAATACTGCATTATGGTCCTTAGATGGAGCCGACAATATTGTTGGACACTTTTCTGGGATTGTTTATGACAACTGTGCATTCTTTTTGATATATTAACAATTTTTTACTGTACAACAAAAAAAAATGGTCAAATACAATGTGAAGATCTTATATTTTTGCAGATGACACCAAGCTATGCAGTGGAATAACGTCCTTACAGGATGTCTCCAATTTACAAGCCGACCTCAATGCTCTGTCTATGTGGCAGATGAGGTTTAACCACTTGCTTACTGGGCACATATACCCCCCTCCTGCCCAGGTGAAATTTCAGCTTCCGGCACTGCTTTGCTTTAACTGACAATTTCAGCTTCCGGCACTGCTTTGCTTTAACTGACAATTGCGCGGTCGTGCGACGTGGCTCCCAAACAAAATTGGCGTCCTTTTCTTCCCCACAAATAGAGCTTTATTTCGGTGGTATTTGATCACCTCTGCGGTTTTTATTTTTTGCGCTATAAACAAAAAAGTACGACAATTTAAAAAAAAAATTCTATTGGTCAGATTCAGGTAGACTTATGTAGATACGCCGTCGTAACTCAGAATCTGCGCCGTCGTATCTTTAAGCGTATTCTCAAAGTGAGATACGCTTAATTGTTGCTAAGATACGACCGGCGTAAGTCTCCTACACCGTCGTATCTTAGCTGCCTATTTACGCTGGCCGCTAGGGGCGTGTACGCTGATTTACGCCTAGAATATGTAAATCAGCGAGATACGCCTATTCACGAACGTACGCCCGGCCGTCGCAGTACAGATACGCCTTTTGCGTAAGGCGTTTTCAGGCGTAAAGTTCTTCCAACAAAAAGATGGCGCAGCCAATGTTAAGTATGGACGTCGGGACAGCGTCGAATTTACGTTTTTTTACGTTGTTTGCGTAACTCGTCCGTAAATGGGGCTGGGCGTAAATTACGTTCACGTCGAAACCAATGAGTCTTAGCGGCGTCATTTGGAGCATGCTCACTGGGATACGTCCACGGACGGCGCATGCGCCGTTAGTAAAAAACTTCAATTACATGGGGTCACACTTCATTTGGATAAAACATGCCCCACATGAAACACATTTGAATTAGGCGGGCTTACGCCGGCCCATTTACGCTACGCCGACGCAACTTAAGGAGCAAGTGCTTTGTGAATACAGCTGAGATACGTTACGCCCGCATAAAATTACGCCGCTCTACGTGAATCTGGCCCTATATTTTTTACTTGTTGCTATAATAAATAGCCCAATTTGTTACCCATGACAGGGAGAAGTAGATCGGTGTAGTAGATCACTAGGCAGAACAGGGAAATCCCTTGTTCTGCAGCTCCGGGACACGATCGCGGGACACCGGCGGACATCGACGTCGCGGGCACGGTCACTTTTTTCAGAAAATATGCTAATTAGGGGAAATGCTGATTCTCGCTTCAACTTTTTCATACGAATTTAAGCTTTGGCAATTCAGCTATTCAGCATTCCAATACATTTTCTGCAGGAAATGCATTTTCTAGTTCTACTTTTGTTGAGGGAAAAAAACAATTCAGCCTCGGAAGGTTTTACCCCCTTAACCACTTAAAGGGGTTGTAAAGGTAAACATTTTTTTCCCTAAATATCTCCCTTTACCTTGGTGCAGTCCTCCTTCACTTACCTCATTCTTCCATTTTGCTTTTAAACGTCCTTTTTTCTTCTGAGAAATCCTCACTTCCTGTTCTTCTGTCTGTAACTCCACACAGTAATGCAAAGCTTTCTCCCTGGTGTGGAGTGTCCTGCTCGCCCCTCCCTTGGACTACAGGAGAGTCGGGACGCTCTCTACGTTGCAGATAGAGCAAGGATCTGTGTGCTAGTGTGCATCCTAACTCTCCTGTAGTCCAAGGGAGGGGGCGAGCAGGACACTCCACACCAGGGAGAAAGCTTTGCATTACTGTGTGGAGTTACAGACAGAAGAACAGGAAGTGAGGATTTCTCAGAAGACACCGACGGCGGACATTGACATCGCAGGCACGGTCACGGAGCTCACGGCAGGGGTGCGTGCGCGCCCACACGGCGGAAAATTTAAAGGGACGTACCTGTACACCCATTTGCCTGCCTGTGCCATTTTGCCGACGTAAAACTGCGTGCGGCGGTCGGCAAGTGGTTAAAGTAATGCAGTGCCGTATGGCAAAAAATGGGGGGTAAATCCTTCCAGAGGTGAAGGGGTTAAGCAGATTAAATGTTTGTTCTAAGATCTTGTAGTGTATGGGCAGCTTTAGGATAATTACTAAACCTTTCTCAAGGCTTTTTATATTGCATGGGGGGAGGGGGGGCTGTACGCGGCTCTGTGTCAATGATCAGTACGCCATTTAGCTGACCTTGTTTTTACCGCCATCACCCACCCCGGGCACAGCGCTGCTTCCGCGTCTTTACAGCTACAAACCTCCAGCACCTGCTTAAAAAGACATATCCTGTGCCGGAACGCGCACCTCGTTTCTTATCGGAAGGAAAGTGCTGCTTTACCAGCTGTTCTCATGCATGGCACGCTGGCAGGAGCAGTCTTATTATTAACTAGTTGGGGGTTCCAGCTGGGAAATTGCCACCTATAATTTGCCACCTTCTATCCTACAAACAAGGTAAACCTCAGTCGGCTCAATAAAAGCCGAGTCCTGCTTATAAAATGGCGTGATTGAGTAAGCCGAAGCCGCAGTCACCAGCTGCACCGCGCAGAGTTCTCGGTACTAATCACTTTGACCAATGACTGCCTTTCTGGTCTGTCTGTAACGGAATGAACGTCGCAGGTTTGCAGCGCGCTTTTGTACCTATTCCTATCTGAGGATGGCCATTTTGCTTTACATTGGCCTATATCAGCGGGCTCCAAACTGTGGCCCTCACCTGACCAACAATGAGGCATAATTCCCTCCACTGACACCAACGAAGGGGCACAATTCCACCAATAGTGGGGCTTGATTCTTCCCACCTAATCACACTAAGGCTGCATTCACACCTAGGCTATGGCGATTTGCCTCGTTTTTTATCCCCAATTTGCCGCGACAAATTGCAGCGTTTTCCCCCGCGATTTGCCGCGACAAAACACGGCGTTTTTCCCCGCGGTTTTGTACAGGTCATTGGCATCAATGTAAAACGCCCAAGCCGCCCGATTCGCGCGTCAAAAAAGGGTCCGGGACTTGTTTGAAATTAAGGCGTTCGACGTTCTTTCGGCGTTCGATGTTTTGCGTTGGAGATGTGAACCATCTCCATAGAGAATAATGTTATTTTTCCCCTCTAGCGTCTTTGAGCGTCGCGCTTCAGGCGAAAAAACGCTCAGATGTGAATGCAGCCTAACAATGGCACTGACACTAGAATTGAAGAATTCTGGCTAAAATGAGAATCACATTTTTTTTTTTGCTTAGAATAAAGATCACGATTCTCGCGGCCATGGGCGTCCGCTCCATAGGGCAGGGGGGGGGCAATTGACCCCCCCTGGAAAATCGAGACGTGCTGAAGAGTCTCGCGGCCGCAGGCTGTCTGAGCGGTCCCCGGTCGGATGTCACACAGGCACAGCAAGCAGAGTGAAGCCGCCTCCCCGTCCAGTGTTTATGTGTACACAGGGGGAGGGAACCTGCTGCCTGTGCTGGTTCGATGGCTGATCTGAGGTACTGAATGGGATGGGTTAAGGGGGGTCCGTCTGTGCTGAAGGGGGGGGTTTGTGCTGAATAGGGAGTCCATCTGTACTGAAGGGGGGAGTATGTACTGAAGGGGGGTCATCTGTGCTGAAGAGGGGGTCTGTACTGAAGGGGGGGGGTATGTGCTAAAGGGGGGGGGTCCATCTGTGCTGAAGGGGAATCTGTGCTTAAAGTGGGACCGTCTGTGCTGAATGGAGGGGTCTGTACATTCTCTAGGCTATGATTATATGGACATGGAGTAAAGCCGAATTATCTCAAGAGCTATTTCACACCGCCAGCTGGCTGCGTTATCGGTAAAGAGCCGCTAAAAAACGTTGCTTTACCATCATTTTAGCTGCACTTTTCGGCCGCTAGCGGGGCGCTTTTAACCCCCGCTAGCGCTTGAAGAAAGGTGTATTGACTGTTTATCGCCACTGCCGAAGCACCACCTCCACGCGCGACCAGATCCGAAGCTCCGTGGCCGCCGGTGTCCCGCGATCGGTCACAGGAGCTGAAGTACAGGGAGAGGTGAGTGTAAACACAGCTTCCCCGTTCTTCACTGTGGCAATGTCACTGATCATCTGTTCCCTGATATAGGGAACGACGATCAGTGACGTCACGCCTACAGCCACGTCCCCCTACAGTAAGAATCGCTCCCATATGGCACACTTAACCCCTTAGCGCCCCCTAGTGGTTAACCCCTACACTGCCAGTGTAATTTTCACAGTTATTAGTGCATTTTTATAGCACTTTTCACTGTGGTCCCAAAAATGTGTCAAAATTGTCTGATGTGTCCACCATAATGTCGCAATCACGAAAAAAATCGCTGATCGCCGCCGTTAGTATTCAATTTTTTTTAAATAAAAATGCAATAAAACTATCCCCTATTTTGTAAACGCTATACATTTTGCGCAAACCAATCAATAAACGCTTATTGCGATTTTTTTTTATTTTACCAAAAATATGTAGAAGAATACGTATCGGCCTAAACTGAGGGGAAAAAAAATGTTATATATATTTTTTGGGGGATATTTATTATAGCAACAATTAAAAATATTGTTTGTTTTTTTTTCAAAATTGTCGCTCTATTTTTGTTTACAGCGCAAAAACTAAAAACCGCAGAGGTGATCAAATACCACCAAAAGAACGCTCTATTTGTGGGGGAAAAAAGACGTCAATTTTGTTTGGGAGCACGACCGCGCAATTGTCAGTTAAAGCGACGCAGCGCCGGATCGCAAAAAGGGGCAAGGTCCTTAACCTGCATATTGGTCCGGGTCTTAAGTGGTTAAAGTAACGCAGCGTCGTATCACAAAAAAATTCCTGGTCGCAAAGGGCGGTAAATCTTCCAGAGGTCAATTGGTTAATGTGAAGTTTTGGTTTCTTTGAGTTGATTCCTTTTCTCTGTCTTTCGTAAACAATTTTAGGAAAGCTTTAATGTAAAAAATGTTTAGGATCAAATCAATATTATTTTGATCCGTTGATGCGGGGCCCTTAATGGGGAGTTCCACCCACAATTTCACTTTTTAAATATAAATACCCCTGTAATACACAAGCTTAATGTATTCTAGTAAAGTTAGTCTGTAAACTAAGGTCTGTTTTGTTAGGTTGTTACAGCATTTAGATAGTTTATAATCTAGAAATAGTCCGTGGCCATCTTAAAGTGGAGCTCCACCCGCATTTTTTATTTTTTTTTTCAAAGTCGGCAGCTACTAACAGTGTAGCTGCTGACTTTGAATAAGGACACTTACCTGTCCTAGGCGCCCGCGCTGACGGCCCCCGCCGATGCCGATCCTCAATCCCGGCACCGCCATCCACAGTCAGGGAAACAGGCAGTGAAGCCGTGCGGCTTCACTGCCCGTTTCCTACTGCGCATGTGCGAGCAGCGCGGCGCTTTGTGAATGGTCCGGCTGCTTTCTGGGATACACACAGTTCCCAGAATGCAGCGCGGCCCATTCACAAAACTACACCGAGAAGAGGAGGAGGAAGAAAACCACACCGCGGAAGATGAGGGCAGATTCGGGACTTTCCGCATAGCAACAGCCTATTTAGGGTGAGTATTTTTATTTATTTTTTAGATTTTTGAAAAAAAATAAAAAATCAGGGTGGAGCTCCGCTTTAAGTGTGGGCATCATGAAGCCAGACTGTATGACTTCCTGGATTTCAGCTTTGCATATCCCGCACATGCTCAGTGCTGCACAAGCAATGTAATAGGTTTCAGTCAGGTTTGCAAGGACTACTGGGAAACATGATGCCTATCCCAGAAACCCTTGCGAATAGCCTTGTGACTTAATAGCCTAGGCCAGGGGGTAGGCAACCTTGGCCCTCCAGCTGTGGTAAAACTACAAGTCCCATGAGACATTGCAAGACCCTGACAATCAGACATGACTCCTAGAGACAGAGGCATGATGGGATTTGTGGTTTCACCACAGCTGGAGAGCTGAGGTTGCCTACCCCTGGCCTAGGCTAATAGGGAGGAGGAAGTAATGAAGGACTACAAAATAAAGGTATTTACAAGCAACTAAATAAATAAAAATTGTCCATTCTGAACACTATGAGATTAGGGCATGCAGCACAGACAAACATAAAAAATTGGGTGGAACTCCACTTTTAACAGAGTGGAGCCCATAAGCCTCTGCCAATCGGGCACTGATCACCGTACATTTATATCCCTTGTTATGGATCACAATAGAACAAGGATATGCAATTAGCGGACCTCCAGAACTACAAATCCCATGAGGCATAGCAAGACTCTGACAGCCACAAGTATGACACCTAGAGGCAGAGGCATGATGGGACTTGTAGTTTTGCAACAGCTGGAGGTCCGCTAACTGCATATCCCTGCATAGAATATTCCCCCGTCGTTGTTGTTTTTTCGCCCTGGCACAGATATGTCTAGCTGGAGTCTCCTCCATCCAGCCTGGAGGTAACATGTGGCTGCGTTGTGTGCATGCTGTGCGTTGTGTGCATGCTGTGAGTTGTGTGCATGCTGTGCGTTGTGTATATATATATGTATTGGAGCCAACAGTGTACATGAAAACATTATGTGACGCTGTAATCATGGTGGATCATCTCTGTTCCAGCACAAGCGAGCCTTCAGTACGCGCATCATCTGTAACCCTGAGACGCCAACCCATCGGGACCTCCTCGACCAGAACTATGGGGTCAGCCTGCCTCTCATCAACTGCAAACCGAAAGCATCTGTAAGTCAGACGGATTTACTAAACTTTATTTTACACCGAAAGTAGCATGTCAGTAAATAATGTCAGAATCGCCTTCCATTTCAATCGCAGCTTTTTGTATAAAGGCCTCGTTCACACTGGTGTACTGAAAGCAATATAAAGTGCCAAAAGTAAACATTTATTATGTGGCCGTTTAGAATTCCCACCCCCCGCAGGAGTCCTTGCCGGCAGCTAGCTCACAAAACCGCCGCTGCCCTCGGGAGCGGTGTTTTCTGTCATCCGCGCCGACCGGTGGAGGTTCGCGGCAGCCGCTACTTAGGAAAGGCCGCGGCTTCATCCGCGGCCTAGCGGCGCGCCGCTCTCCACCCCCCAACAGTCGGGTCTACCACACTATTTGAGCCACTTAGCCCCCCCCTGCCCCAATAGAGCCCCCTTGCCCTCCGATCATCTCTGTTAGCCCCCAGGCGCCTCTCTACCTGGCACCCCCTAGCCTGGTACCCCCCAGCCTGGATTCTGCTGCCAGGTCGGCGGCCATCTTGCTCCACCCTGCCCCATCCTGTCATTACAACTTGATCCAGGACTCAGCTCGATCGCCTCTTTAGGGGTCAGGAAGGAATTTTTTTTCCCTACCACAGCATATTGGCGCTGCGTGGTCAGGGTTTTTTTCGCCTTCCTCTGGACCAAACCAGGATCAGAGGATTTAGTTATCCTTATGAATCCACCCCCCCCCCCCCGCCCTTGGTTCCACAGCGGTCATGATTATTCGGCAATACTCGGCAGAGAACATTTGGGATCTCGGTCGATTTGCCGCAATTCTGCCGGCCGCCACCAAAAAAACCCTTAGAAATCTGCGGCTTTTGAGGATCGATCGACGATCGACTGCCAGAAATCGCCATTTACCCCGGCACAAGCACATATCATGTGCTTTGGTCAACACGAGATCGGCAGTAAAACACCGATTAGAAATCCACGATTTCTTATTACAACATGACTTAGACTGCCTCTTTATTACAGAGAGCTGGCTCACAGCCGACTGTAACACCATTCTAGGCGAATTGGTGCCAGAAAACTACCGTATTATAACGGAAAACAGAATAGGGCAAAGAGGAGGAGGACTGGCGGTGATCCATAAGATGCATCTTGCGATCACAAAACCAAGCCTCCAAAACCCTCTTCCATTCATGGAAACCCTTACTCTTCAACTGCAAGTAAACGGCCAGGAGACCGTCCGGATTCTACTCTGCTATAGGCCACCTGGCCCCAAATCGCAGCTGCTCCCATCTTTGACGGACTTTGTCTCCACTTATACCCTGAACAGCAAACACCTGTTGCTGCTCGGGGACTTCAATCTCTGGGCCAACTCCCCGCAAGACCCCATTGCCGACTCCTGCATCAACCATCTGGAAGGATTAGGGCTTCAGCAACTAGTATGTGGGCCCACACATGCTTCAGGTCATACGCTCGATCTTATTTTCAGACAAGATCTGGAAATACAAATCTTGGAAAATGAACCATTGCCATGGACAGATCACCATGCAATTAAATTCATTATTTCCGAATTCCCCCCCTTAACCAAAACATCAAATCCAGTGACAACACACTGGACCAGATGTCAGAAGAATCTCCACTCGGAACTCTTCAAAGCCACGTTAGGGGGAAAAATAAACACAATTCAGCCGCACCAAACAGCGGAAGAAACACTGGAGGCCATAAACACAGCACTATTGCAGTCAGCTGACTTGATAGCGCCGAAACGAAAGACCCAGATCAGGAAAAATAACTCTGGCTGGTTCAACAACCAGCTGGCGTTACTGAAGCAAGAGCGCAGAAGGGCAGAAGCAGCCTGGAAAAGAAGCTCTTCAGACGAGAACCTCGCGGTCTACAAAGCAATTACCAGAAAATACTACAAGCAAATCTTCGAAGCCAAGAAAAACTATTTTTCTGAGGCTATCAAGGGTGCCCTAAATCGCCCCCGCGAACTCTTCAAACTGGTCACTCAGACCATGAATCCAAGATGTCTTGAGGCCCCCAACTTGGATACACAAGAATTTTGCGATGATTTATCGGATTGCTTCATTAACAAAATTGAGGCAATCCGGCAAAGCATTCAGCAAAACAATTTCTCTCCCAGCCCCCCCCCGTAGTCGTTTACACAGCACCGACAGCAATTCACCACAGTCTGGTGAGTTCACGCTGGAACCCATCTCCATTCAGACCACAAAAAATATCATCGGCACTCTGCGCAACAGCACTGCGCCAAATGATATTATCCCCACCAAACTGCTGAAGGAATGCGCCGACATCCTGGCACCTCCTGTCACGCAGCTTATCAACCAATCCTTCAGGGAGGGCCTAATGCCCTCCCAGCTGAAGGAGGGCTTCATTCATCCTATCTTGAAGAAAGCCACTTTGGATCCCAAGGATCCACTCAACTGGCGCCCCATAACAGGCCTAACTGTTCTCTCCAAGGTAATGGAGAAAGCAGTGGTACAGCAGCTGCAACAGCATCTAGATACCCATAACTTACTTGACCCATTTCAATCAGGATTCCGTCCCGGACACGGGGCGGAAACAGCATTGCTCAAGATATGGGACGACGTTCTTGAGGCCGCAGACGAAGGAGAATCTTCTCTTCTGGTTCTGCTGGACCTAAGCGCAGCCTTTGATACAGTTGATCACAAGCTGTTATTGTCTCGACTGGCTAAAATAGCCAAAGTCGCAAAAAGCGATCTATCCTGGTTCTCCTCTTTTTTGGAAAACAGAGCGCAAACAGTGAAGCTAGGACCCTTCTCTTCTGAACAACGCACATTATCGTGCGGGGTCCCTCAAGGATCTCCCCTGTCGCCAATGTTATTCAACATTTATGTGCGTCCTCTTTTTGAAATCATCAGCAGCCAAAAACTGCTCTATCACTCTTATGCAGACGACACGCAACTGTACTTCCGCATTTGCAATAAAAAGGATCACCACCTCAATCTAGAGACATGCCTCTCTTTGATAGAGGACTGGATGACAAAGAGTTATCTCAAACTCAACGGAGCGAAAACAGAACTTATTCTGTTTCACGCCAAGCGTAGGAATCCAGCGACAATAACCTGGATCCCCCCGCCCATTCTGGGCAAAATCATCACCCCTAGCGCCAAAGTCAAAAGTCTTGGGGTCATCTTTGACTCCGACATGACAATGAACGCACAAATAGGGTCAGTAGTCAGCGGGTCTCACCATCTGCTGCGCCTACTACGCAGACTCACGCCATTTATTCCCAAGAAAGACATAGCGGTCGTGGTGGGAGCAATTGTAAACTCCAGACTGGACTATGCAAATGCTCTTTACCTCGGACTCCCCAAGTACCAAATCGCTCGTCTGCAAGTCGTTCAAAATACGGCCGCCAGACTTGTGACTGGGAAAAAACCCTGGGAATCAATCTCACCTTCACTGAGATCTCTTCACTGGTTACCAGTTAAAGACAGAATCACCTTTAAAGCACTCTGTCTAACGCATAGATGTATCCATGGGAATGCTCCCCATTATCTATGCGAAAAATTAAAAGTTTACAAGCCCAATCGTATCCTTCGATCCATCAATCAAAATCGGCTTCAGATACCGAAAGCCAGATACAAGTCCAAAGGTGATAGGAGATTCGCTGTCCAAGGTCCCAAACTATGGAACGCCTTACCAGCGAGTATTCGGCTGGAGGAGAACTACTTGGTCTTCAGGAGAAAGATTAAGACTCATCTCTTTTGATCTCAAAGGAGACAGGAACAACAAGCGCCCAGAGGCGATTTATTTCGCATGTGCTGCGCTATATAAGTTTTTCATTCATTCATTCATTACTGTATTTAGTGTCAGTGTGACAGGCAGTGTGACAGGCAGTCAGTGTTAGGTCCAGGGTAGCCCCCGTACCCCCCCTAATAAAGTTTTAACCCCTTGATCACCGCCCTAGTTAACCCTTTCACCCCCTATTGCCAGTGTCACTATGCGTTCATTTTTCTGATCGCTGTATTAGTGTCGCTGTTCCCGCTAGGTAGTTAATTTTTTTTTATTGCGATTTTTTTTTTTACTTAAGACATATGGCTAAATAAATTTGGCCTAAATGATTGACTAAAATTTAGTTTATTTGATTATTCTTATAACAAAAAGTTAAAAATATTGATTTTTTTTCCAAAAATGTCGCTCTATTTTTGTATATAGCGCAAAAAATAAATATCGCAGAGGCGATCAAATACCACCAAAAGAAAGCTCTATTTGTGGGAAGAAAAGGACGCGAATATTGTTTGGGAGCCACGTCGCACGACCGCGCAATTGTCAGTTAAAGCGACGCAGTGCCGAATCGCAAAAAGGGGCAAGGTCATCAACCTGCATTTTGGTCCGGGTCTTAAGTGGTTAGTACAAATTTTTACCTGGGGTGCCCAAACTTTCGATCCCCACTGTATCATGAGTTGTAGATCTAATAATTTTTAACAGGGATTCCCTGAGACCCGAAAAGTTATTCTGAGGCCGCGTACACACGGCAGGGAATCTCGACGGGCAGAACACATCGTTCCGCCCGTCGAGGTTCCCTGCCGGCCGTCGAAATCGGCGACCCGCCCGTCGGGAATGGCAACCAGCCATTCTTCCAGGCGGGCCGTCGAGGAAATAGAGAGCGTGCTCTCTATTTCTGCTCGACGGGCTTCCTGACGGGAAGCTCGCCGAGACCGTACACACGGCCGAGGTCCTCGCTGGAATGCACATTCCAGCGAGG
>CM056051.1:7304005-7346505 GCA_029574335.1 Rana kukunoris | reverse complement strand
AGTAAATGGTTGTGGAACGAATCATCTGAGTTTCCATTATTTCTTATGGGGAAATTCGCTTTGATATACAAGTGCTTTGGATAACAAGCATGTTTCTGGAATAAATTATGCTCACAATCCAAAGTTTTACTGTACCTGTTTAACCACTTAGCAACCACCTGCCGAAAAATAACGGCGGCAAGGTGGTTGCTTAACTCTGGGATCACGTTATATAACGTGATTCCAGAGTCGCGCTCCCGCGCGCACACGGGAATGTCCGGATTACGGTAATAGCGGCGGTTTACCACGTTTACCACGGTTTACCACGTGATCGCGCCGTCCAATGACGGCGCGATCAGATGTAAACAGACCGGCGTCATTTGATGACGCCGGTTCCTCCCTCCTCTCTCTGTACCGATCGGGGAAAGTGTGAGAGGAGAGGGGAGGGAGCGGATGGCAGCGCCAGTGCTGCGGGCTGGATCTGTGACAAATGTAGTCACAGATCCATCCATCCATCCCTCCCTGCTCAGCCATCCCTGCTGCAATCTGCAATACTCGGGGGGGGCAACACTCTGGGGGGCAACACTCTGGGGGGCAATACTCCGCAATACTCTGGGCATACTCTGCAATACTCTGGGCATACTCTGCAATACTCTGGGCATACTCCGCAATACTCTGCAATACTCTGGGCATACTCTGCAATACTCTGGGCATACTCTGCAATACTCTGGGCATACTCTGCAATACTCTGGGCATACTCTGCAATACTCTGGGCATACTCTGGGCATACTCTGCAATACTCTGCAATACTCTGGGCATACTCTGCAATACTCTGCAATACTCTGGGCATACTCTGCAATACTCTGGGCATACTCTGCAATACTCCGCAATACTCTGGGCATACAGCGCCCCTGTCCCCGTGAGCTCGCATGCAGAAGCGAACGCATACGCAAGTCCCACCCACATATGAAAACGGTGTTCAAACCACACATGTGAGGTATCGCTGCGAACGTTAGAGCGAGAGCAATAATTTTGGCCCTAGACCTCTTCTCCAACTAAAATGATGTAACCAGTAAAAATATTTAAAGCGTCACCTATGGGGATTTTTAAGTCGCAAAGTTTGGCGCCATTCCACGAGCGTGTGCAATATTGAAGGGTGACATGTTGGGTATCTATTTACTCGGCGTAACTTCATCTTTCATATTATGCAAAAACATTGGGCTAAATTTAATGTTTTTTTTTTTTAAAAGCACAAAACTGTTTTATTTCCAAAAAAATGTGTTCGAAAAATTGCTGTGCAAATACCATGCGTGATAAAAAGTTGCAAGAAACGCCATTGTATTCTCTAGGGTCTTTGCTAAAAAAGCATATATAATGTTTTGGGGTTCTATGTAATTTTCTAGCAAATAAGTGTTGATTTTTACATGTAGGAGAGAAATGTCAGAATTGGTCTGATGGTGCTCCCTGTATGTTGGGCCTCTGTATGTGGCCATGCTGTGTAAAAGTCTCACACATGGGGTATCGCCATACTCGGGAGGAATAGCAGAATGTGTTTTGGGGTGTAATTTGTGGTGTGCATATGCTGTGTGTGAGAAATAACCCGCTAATATGAAAATGTTGTGGAAAGAAAATAAAAATGAAAAAAATATTGATTTTGCAAAGAATTGGGGGAAAAATTACAACTTCAAAAAACTCACAATGCCTATTTCTAAATACCTTGGAATGTCTTCTTTCCAAAAAGGGGTCATTTGGGGGGTATTTGTACTTTTCTGGCATGTTAGGGTCTCAAGAAATGAGAGAGGCTGTCAGTACATCAGGTGTGATCAAATTGATCAATTTTCAGTAATTGGTACCATAGCTTTTAGACCCCATAACTTTCACCCAGACTAAATAATATCTAAAAATGTTTTGTTTTGTCACCAAAGATATGTAGCAGTATACATTTTAGGCCAAGTTTATGAAGAAAAATTACTTTTTTGCAAAATGTTATAATAGAAATGAAGAAAAATTCATTTTTTTACAAAATTTTCGTTCTTTTTTCATTCATAGTGAAAAAAATAAAAACCGCAGAGGTGATAAAATACCACCAAAAGAAAGCTCTATTTGTGGGAAAAAAAGGACAAAAATTTCATTTGGTTGCAGTGTTGTATGACTGAGTTATTGTCATTCAAAATGTGAGAGCACCGAAAGCTGAAAATTGGTCTGGTTATTAAGTGGGTTTAAGTGCCCAGTAGTCAAGTGGTTAAAGTGAAGGTTCACCCTCCAATATGCCAGTGTTTTTTTTTTTTTGTAGATACCTTTTTACGGCCTTTCTTCTGATCCGGCGGCTGTGATTGACGTCTCCTCAGCCCGGCGCATCCAGCGCGTCACGAGATGCCGAAGGAACCCGAACGTAGATGCGGCCCTATACGGCGCCTGCGCACCGACGTTCGGGTTCCTTCGGCATCTCGTGACGCGCTGTATGCGCCGGGCTGAGGAGACGTCAATCACAGCCTGTGATTGTAAACGCCCAGTACCGCTGGATCGCCGGATCGGAAGAAAGGCCGTAAAAAGGTATGTGGGTGGGTTACATGCCCTGCTAGAAATTTTTTGGAGGGTGAACCTCCACTTTAACCACTTAATGATCAGAAGCTTTTCCCCCTTAATGACCAGGCTAATTTTTACATTTGCTTTAACTAACAATTGCGCGGTCGTGCGACGCTGTGCCCAAAATGTATATCCTTTTTTCCCCACAAATAGAGCTTTCTTTTGGTGGTATTTGATCACCTCTGCGGCTTTTATTTTTTGTGTTATAAACAAAAAAATACCAACAATTTTGGAAAAAATCCCAATATTTTTAACTTTTTGCTATAATAAATATCCCCCCACCACAAATTTTAAACACATTTTTTTCCCTCAGTTTAGGCCGATACGTATTCTTCTACATATTTTTGGTTAAAAAAATCTCAATAAGCGTTTATTGATCGGTTTGCACAAAAGTTATAGGGCCAGATTCAGATACACTTAATATTGCGCTGCGTAATCGAAATACTCTACGCTGCCGTATTTTACCAGGCTCTACACCGAATCCTGGTAGATTTTTGCCCGTACGCTACGGCGGCGTAGTCTATTTCTCGCCGCGTAATCGAAATACGCGATTAGGGGGCGTGAAGCATTTAAATTAAGCGCGTCCCCGCGGCGATCGAACTGCGCATGCTCCGTGCAGAAATTTCCCGCCGTGCATTGTGCGAAATCACGTCGTTACGTCATTCGTTGCTTGAGTAGCGTCGTTTACGACCATTCCTATTCCCGGACGACTTACGTTAAAAATAATAAAAGACGTCGGAAAACGTAGAAATTCGACGCGGGAACGACGGCCATACTTAACATGGGCTGTCTAATATTAGAGCAGCAAAAAGCTGGTATAGTGTTACGCAAAAAAAAGATGACTAAAGATGCCGTAAGAGATTGCGATTGAAGATCGTAATTTCGGGGATCGCCGGCAAAAGCTCATTAGCATACCCCGACGCGGAAAACGACGGGAAGTCCACCCAGTGGCCGCAATTTTATTGCAGCGTAAATCCGAAGGCGTACGAACACGTAATCCAGTCGAATTGAAGCCCGCAGCCATCTATTGAGGTTTGAGGTTTCCGACTAGCTAAAAAACCCGCGTAAGTTGAAATTACTCCAGTCTAACACCAGTTACACAGGAATTACGGCTCTCTGAATCTGGCCCATAGCGTTTACAAAATAGGAGATAGTTTTATGGCATTTTTATATTTTTTTTACAAGTAATGGCGGCGATCTGCGATTTTTTTCCCCCCTACAAATAGAGCTTTCTTTTGGTGGTATTTGATCACCTCTGCGGTTTTTAGTTTTTTGTGTTATAACCAAAAAAATACAGACAATTTTGTAAAAAAACAAATATTTTTTACTTTTTGCTATAATAAATATATATCCTCCCAATTTAAAAAAAATAATAATAATAATTTCTTCAGTTTAGGCCGATATTGTTCTACAAATTTTTGGTAAAAAAAAAAAAAAACCCACAATAAGCATTTATTGATCGGTTTGCGCAAAAGTTATAGGGCCAGATTCAGAAAGGAATTACGCCGGTGTATCTACAGATATACCGGCGTAATTCGAATTTTCCGCCGGCGTATCATTGTTTTCTATTCAAAAAACATGATACGCCGGATTTACGCTAAGATCCGACTGGCGTAATAATCTTACACCGTCGGATCTTAAATGTAATGTTCCGCCGGCCGCTAGGTGGCGTTTGCGTTGTTTCTCGCGTAAAATATGCAAATTAGCTATTTACGCCGATTCAGAAACGTACTTGATGCGGCGCGTCGTATTTTACTTCGTTTGCGTAAGCGGTCGAGCGGCGTAAGGTTACCCCTGCTATAGGAGGCATAGCCAAAGTTAGGTATGGACGTCGGGACCGCGTCGAATGGAACGTCGGTTACGTCGTTTGCGTAAATCGTTCGGGAATGGGGATCGACGTAAGTTACGTTCACGTCGTTTACATTGAGAAAAAGCGACGTGATTTCGTGCATGCGCACTGGGAACGTCCATGGACGTCCAAAAAAAACGTCACTTACGTGGGGTCATGATTCATTTACATGAATCACGCCCCCACTTCAGCAATTTGAATTGCGCGCCCTTACGCCGTGCACTTTACGCTACGCCGCCGCATATTATGGAGCAAGGGCTTTCTGAATAAGGCACTTGCCCAATATTTTCGGCGGTGTAGCGTAAAGAGGAAACGCTACGCCGCCGGAAAGATACATTTTTGTATCTGAATCTGGCCCATAGCTTCTATAAAATAGGGGATAGATTTAGGTCATGTTTATCAGTTTTTATAGTTGTATGTCCCCCTGTTAAGGAAATTCACCTTCTATTTTTGTCCTGTTTAGCATTATCATTAAAATTGAAAGTAAAAGAAAACCTCACACCAGGGCTGGACTGGGACAAAAATCTGGCCCTGGACTTCATCCAGACTGGCCCACTTTGACAGGTCTCTCCCATGGCGGCTGGACAACTCACTCAACCCCACCCCCCCCCCCCCTGGCAACCCAAGCCCCCTCTAGCCACTAGCTGTTGTTGTACTGTTATTACAGTAGAACGGCTGGTACTTTTAAAGCAAGTACCAGTGGGGAAGCTAGACATTATTTCACCTGGGGCAAAGAATCAGTTTGGTGCCCCCCCTTATGGGATAAGATTAGGCAGAAGTGAGAAACTCCCAGGCCATAGCTGTTGAGTCGGCTGTCTTTCCACTCCCCCATGCTCCTCTGTCATCTCCCCTGCTCCTCTGGTCCTCCCCCTGCTTCTCTGTTCCCCCCAGGTGAGCGCTGCAGGAAGGGAGAGACAGAGGAGCGGAGGGGGGCGGCGGTCCGCTGTCACTAAAGCTGGCCCACTGAGCCACCGGCCCACCGGGAAACTCCCTGTAGTCCCAATGGCCAGTCCATCCCTGCCTCACACTTTGGGTTGTCCCCAAAAAAAATAATAGCTGGAAAATCTTCCAATGGGGACACTAGTTCTGGTAACCCAGGGAAATTTCCTTAATTTTAAGAGATTTTCTTTCACTTCCTGTTTGTCTATGGGACAGGAAGTGAAGGGAAATCTCTGCAATGGGACACAGATGGCAAAAAACAACTGACAGGTTATAACCCTCCCTTACTCTATCCACAATGAAGAGAAAAGTTTTGCTTATAGTTAGGGATGCACCGATATATCGGTGCCGATACATATCGGTCGAAAACAGCTGTTTTGGCGACATGCCGAAACAGCTTTAAAATTGCCGATATGGGAATCGGGTGCCCGTAAAAAAAATGGTCGCTGGGCTGTCACGGCTCCGTCCTCTGCACGAGCCAACGAGTGTCACTGCCTCCTGAGTCCTGCTGACTCGATCGGCTATTCAAAAATGGCGCCGGGTGGCGCCATTACGTATCTGCTTACTTCATTGGTTTTTATGTCGCTTGCTGTCCAGGTCATCACAATGCAGCGCGGGGGGGGGGGGGGCACCTGACCCCTGCTGCGGGCTAGATGCAATCCTGCAGTGGGCTGAATTTGACCGCAGGCTGTGGTTTGGAGACCACTACACTAGATAGAAAGCAAATGGAAAGACACTGCCTGGGGGTATTGAATAACTCCAGCAAGGAGGTATGGGCCCCCAAAGTCCCCAAGAGATATAATATACATCTCTCCTCCACCGGTACTACCCCCCCCCAGTACAGATCCCCCACCATTCAGCAGTACAGGTCTCCCCACCAGTACAGCTTGCCCCTAGGACAGATCAGCCACTGGTACAGATCATTGGTGTCAGTGGGAGGAATAGTGTCCCATTATTGGTGTCAGTGGAAGGAATAGTGTCCCATCATTGGTGTCAGTGGGAGGAATAGTGTCCAATTATTGGTGTCAGTGGGAGAAATAGTGTCCCATCATTGGTGTCAGTGGGAGGAATAGTGTCCCATCATTGGTATCAGTGGGAGGAATAGTGTCCCATCATTGGTGTCAGCGGAAGGAATCGTGTCCCATCATTGGTGTCAGTGGGAGGAATAGTGTCCCACCATTGGTGTCAGTGGGGGAATAGTGTCCCATCATTGGTGTCAGTGGGAGGAATAGTGCCCCATCATTGGTGTCAGTGGGAGGAATAGTGTCCCATCATTGGTGTCAGTAGGAGGAATAGTGTCCCATCATTGGTATCAGTGGGAGGAATAGTGTCCCATCATTGGTATTAGTGGGGGGGAATAGTGTCCCATCATTGGTGTCAGTGGGAGGAATAGTGTCCCATCATTGGTGTCATTGTGGGAGGAACAGTGTCCCATCATTGGTATCAGTGGGATGAATAGTGTCCCATCATTGGTGTCAGTGGAAGGAATAGTGTCCCATCATTGGTGTCAGTGGGAGGAATAGTGTCCCATCATTGGTGTCAGTGGGAGGAATAGTGTCCCATCATTGGTGTCAGTGGGAGGAATAGTGTCCCATCATTGGTGTCAGTGGGAGGAATAGTGTCCCATCATTGGTGTCAGTGGGATGAATAGTGTCCCATCATTGGTGTCAGTGGGAGGAATAGTGTCCCATCATTGGTGTCAGTGGGAGGAATAGTGTCCCATCATTGGTGTCAGTGGGAGGAATAGTGTCCCATCATTGGTGTCAGTGGGAGGAATAGTGTCCCATCATTGGTGTCAGTGGGAGGAACAGTGTCCCATCATTGGTGTCAGTGGGAGGAATAGTGTCCCATCATTGGTGTCAGTGGGAGGAATAGTGTCCCATCATTGGTATCAGTGGGGGGAATAGTGTCCCATCATTGGTGTCAGTGGGAGGAATAGTGTCCCATCATTGGTGTCATTGTGGGAGGAATAGTGTCCCATCATTGGTGTCATTGTGGGAGGAATAGTGTCCCATCATTGGTGTCATTGTGGGAGGAATAGTGCCTCTTATCAGTGGGAAGAATGGTCCTCCTGGGCCGGATTAACACAGGCAAAGGGCAGTATTTGGCCTGCAAGTCGCAGTTTGAAGACTACTGCTTTAAAACAATGTAAATTGCTTAGTAAGTATGGCGGCTATTTCATCTAAGGGAATTTCCCATCACATGACCTGTTGTGGGGACTTAGGGACCGAGGTTGGGAACCGCTGTAATAAAGCATTCCAACGTCCCTTCTTCTATGTCACAGAAGAACATTATTTTATAATGGTGGTGACTCTGCGTACATTGGAATAAATGTTGCTTCTTCTAGGTGCCTATGGAGAAGATTGTCAGAGGACCTACCATCGGCCATCTTTCAGTGTTACCGGCCGCACACCGTATGGACGCCTCTCTGACGCCACCACCAGTGCATGAAAGAGACGTACAGAAAGGTGAGATCTCCCGCTACAGACAATGCAAAGACTATGCTGGAGGATAATGACCTGTTTTCCCCCATGGCCCATGACAGCAGAATCTATGTTACACACAATGTATGTCACCGGGATGAGGTCAGGCCACGGTCACTTCCCCTAAGGGGTGATTAATAGTGTTATTATTTTTGTTTTTTATCGGTTCTATTTTTGGGTTCAATGTTAAAAGAAATTCTTCATTGTTTAACAATTCTACACATTTTCTAACATCTGAAAGTAGAGATGAATTTTTTCAGTTTCAAGAATTTTTATTGGTTATAGAAAGAAAAAATAACAATTAGGCCCACACAGGGCCTGCTGGGATTGGGCACAAGATGGGACGTTGTTTATCTGGCATATTGGTGAAGGTTGCCCTCCTTTCTGTAATTCATTCAGTTTGTTTTCCTTATTTGTGGCTAAGCGTTATAGGGCCAGATTCAGGTAGAGTTAGGTTGGAGTATCAGTGATACTCCAGCCTAACTGTCACTTTAAGCCGGCGTTTTTGTTTTCTGTAACCAGAAAACAAGAAACGCCGGGTTGGAGTTCCGATGCGATCAGCGCAATTGAATTTCGCCATCGCATCGCAACTTTAATTTAAAAATGGCGCCGGGGGCGTTCCCGCTGATTTACGCTGAAAAAATATGTTAATCAGCGGGAATCGGCAATTCACGATCGTATTCGGGCGCGACGCAGTGACTTTCCGACGTTTCCGTAAGCGATACGCGGCGTAAAGATAAAGCAGCCCCCTAGTGGAGTATCCTATGTTAAGTATAGGCGTCGTCATCGCGTCGGAAAAAAAAAATCGCGTCGCTTGCGTAAAACTTTCATGAAACGGGATGTGACGTCATTTGGAGCATGCGCACTGGGATGCATTGACACTCGACGCATGCGCAGTACGTTCGCCGTGGGATCGCGCTTAGTCTTAATAATACACGCGACGTACCCGCCCAATTTGAATTCCGCCGGCTCATTTGCGATGCGCTGCCGCAACTTTAGGAGCAAGTGCTCCATGAATAACAGTACTTGCTGCTAAAATTTCGCCAGAGTAACGTAAATGAGAAGCGTTACTCCAGAGCAAAGATGCTCCCATCTACCTGAATCTGGCCCATAGTGTTCTTTTTTTTTTTTTGCCATAGGTTCCATATAGGTCCCCCGTGTATTAACCAGTTTATAATTTCAGACCAGTATAATGCCACTTTACCAGGACTTAAGTGGAGCGGACTTCCTCTAGCTGGTCACTTATACTCGCCCTTGGTCCTCTAAAGCAGTGTTGCCAACCTACCAGATTGAAATTTACTGGCACGACACCCGAAATTTACTGGCGCAGCCACGTTTTTACTGGCATTTCACAAAAGTTACTAAATTACATTTTTAGGTGCAAATTTCAGTATTTAGGCTACTAACAAATAGCAGTGTGATTTATGGTAGATATTAAAGCGGAGCTCCATCCTATTTCAAACATTATCTTAATCAAACAGCAGACTAGGATGCATTAACCACTTAGGGACCCCTTCACGCTGATCTACGTCGGCAGAATGGCACGGCTGGGCACATCCACGTACATGTACGTTGCCCTTTAAGCCCAGCCGTGTGGTAGCGCATGCGCGCCGCTGGTGCATGCACGCGATCCGGTCAGAAGCTCCGCAGCCGCGGGACGCCGCTGGAGTCCCGTGATCGGTCCCCGGAGTCGAAGAACAGGGAGAGCTGTGTGTAAACACACCTTACCTGTTCTTCACTGTGGCTCCTTTATTGATCGTGTGTTCCCTTTTATAGGGAAACACAATCAATGACGTCACAAATACAGCCACACCCCCCTACAGTTAGAAACGCATATGAGGTCACACTTAACCCCTACAGCGCCCCCTTGTGGTTAACTCCCAAACTGCAATTGTTATTTTCACAGTAATCAGTGCATTCTTAATGCATTTTTTGCTGTGAAAATGGTCCCAAAAATGTGTCAAAATTGTCCGAAGTGTCCGCCATAATGTCACAGTCACGAAAAAAATCACTGATCGCCGCCATTAGTAGTAAAAAATTTTTTTTTATAAAAATGTAATAAAACTTCCCCCTATTTTGTAAACGCTATAAATTTTGCGCAAACCAATCGATAAACGCTTATTGCAATTTTTTTTACCAAAAATAGGTTTGGAATACGTATCGGCCTAAACTGAGGAATATTGCATTTTTTTCAAAATTGTCGTTCTATTTTTGTTTATAGCGCAAAAAATAAAAACCGCAGAGGTGATCAAATACCACCAAAAGAAAGCTCTATATGTGGAAAAAAAAGGACACCAATTTTGTTTAGGAGCCACGTCGTACGATCGCGCAACTGTCAGTTAAAGCGATGCAATGCAGAATCGCAAAAACTGGCCAGGTCCTTTAGCTGCCTAAAGGTCCGGGTCTTAAGTGGTTAAGGAACCAAAGGTTTTTTTTTTTTTCTGTGACAGTACCTTTGTTATCAGCAGCTGTCACTCGGCTTCCTTTCTCTCTCTTTTGTGGGTAGTCTGGGGGTAGTGCGTCATATCGCAGGATTTCCTAAAGAGCGACACTGCTGGCACGTCACATCAGGCTCCCCATCACAGATTGCTCCGGAAGTGACGTTCCGTCGCCGCCATCTTGCTACTCCACACACTCCTGCACAGTAATGATAGAGTGAGAAGGGTCAAGCGGTGTAGCAAGATGGCGGCGACGGGAGCCGAATGTGACGTGACACCG
Organism: Rana kukunoris; assembly: GCA_029574335.1. Lineage (NCBI taxonomy): Eukaryota > Metazoa > Chordata > Amphibia > Anura > Ranidae > Rana > Rana kukunoris. Next base: position 7,335,951 of record CM056051.1, on the reverse strand, counting down.
CCCGTTTAGATGGAAACCCGGAAGTCGACGTCACTGCTCGGAACAAGGAAATGAGTGCTTGTGGGCTTTACAGTGCCCACAAGCAAAATGGAAACGGCGCTACAAAGAAAATATAAATTCTAATTCCAGACGAAATCGGACAGCGAATTACTTTAAACAGTAGAAGCGTGAGTCCTCTGTTTATACTCCATAAATTTTTTAATGCCCCCCAAAAAAATAAATAAGGGCAACCTATTTAGCCACATCACCCCTTGCCTCCATCCCCGTCTGCCACCTACACCCCCTGCCTTTACCCCCCTCTGCGGTGCCACAATCTCCCCCTGCCTCCAATCTCCCTCTGCCTCCAATCTCCCCCAGGCCCCCTGACTCCATCCCCCTCTGCGGTGCCACCAACAACCCTTGTCTCCATCCCCCACCCTCTGCGATGCCACCACCCCTCTCTGCGGTGCCACCAACACCCCCTGCCTCTAACACCCCCTGACTTCAATTTCCCCCTGCCTCCAATCTCCCCCAGGCCCCCTGCCTCTAATAACCCCCTGCCTCCACCCCCCTCTGCAGTGCCACCAACAACCCCTGTCTCCATCCCCCACCCTCTGCGATGCCACCACCCCTCTCTGCGGTGCCACCAACACCTCCTGCCTCCAACCACCCCCTGCCACCAACACCCCCTGCCTCCAATCACCCCCTGCCTCCAATCTCCATGCGCAGTTCCAAGCCGAACCGATCTCGGCTATTTTTACTGGCACATTCCTGCAACCACGGACATTTACGAACGAGGGGAAAAAGGTGCCCGTTTTTACGAACTGTCCATAAAAATACAGACGGTTGGCAACACTGCTCCAAAGGCTGGCCTGAATTTCGGTTTCTCAGTTTAACATTCCTGATGCCTGAAGTTTTATACCTGTTAGTCCATTCTGTGTCCACCGCTGTTTTTGTACTTTTTCTGATGTCGTGCATTTTTCAATAAAACCCTTTGTACAAGAAAAGTGTCAGTTGGAGGGCATTAAATATAAAATAAATAGCGTTCTCAGTTTGTGGTGCTCAGATGCAGTTTATTTCCACTTTCAATAGGCATTTGGTGACACTGCCGACACTGACCTGTGCCCAGTGTAGCACGTGCATGATTGCGCACACGCGCAAGTGCCTGAGTCTTCTGACTAAAGCAGCCCATAGATTATGCAATTTCCTTTCCTTCCGTCGCTGGTGAGAAAATTGCTCAAATTCCCCTATCAACATAGTCAGTATTCATGGAGAATCCCCTCACTCAGAGCCACGGAGCCTTCCCTGCCAGCAGAACACAATGAATACTGCTGACTGGCAGTTATCACATGAAAGAATCCAACAGGCTGGTTGTGCTAAAGTCAATCGATGGATTGACTCCAGCACAACCAGCCTGCCCATAGATTGGTTTCAGCCCGTCCCTGCTGAACCCGCCGAGATTCGATTCTTCTATGGCCGGCTTAACCAGTATATTATGTACCGGCAGAAGGTTGAGAAAATCTATAGTGAGCATCTTCAAATTTTGATTTTGGATAGGGTGGGAGGCATTAGAAATGATGTCATGTTGTCTGTGTGTCACTGTTGGAGAGATTTCTCCTCACTTCCTGTCCTACTGACATCAGTAAGAGGGGGATAAAGTGAGGGGAAATCTTCTAAATTTGGCCACAAATGAGAGATACTTGCTTCCAGGGCCACTGATAAGGCAATACATCCAGCCCTCCTGTACCGGGCCCAGGCCCCATCAGTTCAAAAGGGGGGTCCGGGCACTTTCTGAGCAGGAACGACGGCTGTACTGCCTTATTGCCAACTCTTGTGGAATCTATGTGCTCACCCCCCTGCTGTCCGGGCTTCCCTGTATGCCCCCCTCCACTACAGCATTGCTAGATTCCCTCCTCTGCCACCAGTAGCTAAGGGATGTTTCAGGATGGAGAGCGGGGGTGTGTGGTAAATATGTCCTATTTATCAGCCCCTTCCTTTCTTGAATGAATACAGTGAGCGATTACCACTGATCACTCACTGTGTCAAATGTGAGACATCAAGGGTCTGTTTAGACCCCTGATATTTCACCAAAGCCCCCCCAACAAGACTGTTAAAAATATGTAAAAAAAAAAAAGGAGGGGGCCCTGTCAGGTAAGCTACATGGGGCCACGTGATTTCCAACAGAAGCCCTGCTTGCTCCTCCCCATTTTATCCATTTTGAGGGATTTTACTTTAATAAAATATATCAACTATTTATTAGTATTTTGTGCTTTTACTGTATATAATATCTCAGAATTGTGCGTATGAATATACAATCCGCCATATTTTGTCCTTTAGGAATCCTCAGTTTACTGCAAAGAGGTCTCATTCCTCCGGCTGCTCGGCTCACCTTGGTTCCTCCCGCCATCCAGCCTCAGACTCTGGCCCTGCGTAGCGCTCAGTCTCGTTGGATGACCTCAAATTCACAAGGTAGTTGTGCTGAAGGTTTTATTTTTATATTTTTGTACATGACATGGTGTGTTTGGTCTTTAAAGAGTTTGATCTTTATAGCTCATATCTGCTATCTATAGATATCTAAAGCTGCAAAAGGGTCCCACCTCCCCCCAAGGAACCAATAACTGAACAGTGAATAAACCATCACCTCCTGGGAAGAAGACCACCATCAAAGAGAATCAAGTGAGCCCTTTCCAGAACACGGGGACCTTCTAATGAAGAAAGGTCAAACAAGCTGGTTGTCATATGGTTCTACAGAACATCCATGGAGATGGGCGGCATGCTATGAACTCCAGGCCATTACCCCATACATCAGTAGTTGGGATAAGAGAAAACATACGAACCGAATATTGTAAAACCCTTTAAAATGCTTATTCCAACTATTGATGTATGGGGGAATGGTCTGGAGTTCATAAAGTGCCGCCCAGGCCCGAGGATGTTCTGGAAAACCATATGACAACCAGCTTGTTTGACCTTTCTTTCATTAGAAGGTCCCCGTGTTCTGGTAAGCGCACACCTGATTCTCTTTGGGGGTGCTCTTGTTCTGGAGAACTATATGACAACCAGCTTGTTTGGCATTTCTTTCATTAGAAGGTCCCTGTGGTCTGGTGAGTGCACACCTGATTCTCTTTGGGGGTGCTCTTGTTCTGGAGAACCATATGACAACCAGCTTGTTTGACCTTTCTTTCATTAGAAGGTCCCCGTGTTCTGGTGAGCGCATACCTGATTCTCTTTGGTGGTGGTCTTGTTCTGGAGAACCATATGACTACCAGATTGTTTAACCTTTCCTTCATTGAAAGGTCCCCGTGTTCTGGTGAGTGCACACCTGATTCTCTTTGGTGGTGGTCTTGTTCTGGAGAACTATATGACAACCAGCTTGTTTGGCCTTTCTTTCATTAGAAGGTCCCCGTGTTCTGGTAAGTGCACACCTGATTCTCTTTGGTGGTGGTCTTGTTCTGGAGAACCATATGACTACCAGCTTGTTTGGCCTTTCTTTCATTAGAAGGTCCCCGTGTTCTGGTAAGTGCACACCTGATTCTCTTTGGTGGTGGTCTTGTTCTGGAGAACTATATGACAACCAGCTTGTTTGACCTTTCTTTCATTAGAAGGTCCCCGTGTTCTGGTAAGTGCACACCTGATTCTCTTTGGGGGTGGTCTTGTTCTGGAGAATTATATGACAACCAGCTTGTTTGACCTTTCTTTCATTAGAAGGTCCCCGTGTTCTGGTAAGCACACACCTGATTCTCTTTGGGGGTGCTCTTGTTCTGGAGAACTATATGACAACCAGCTTGTTTGGCATTTCTTTCATTAGAAGGTCCCTGTGGTCTGGTGAGTGCACACCTGATTCTCTTTGGGGGTGCTCTTGTTCTGGAGAACCATATGACAACCAGCTTGTTTGACCTTTCTTTCATTAGAAGGTCCCCGTGTTCTGGTGAGCGCATACCTGATTCTCTTTGGTGGTGGTCTTGTTCTGGAGAACCATATGACTACCAGATTGTTTAACCTTTCCTTCATTGAAAGGTCCCCTTGTTCTGGTGAGTGCACACCTGATTCTCTTTGGTGGTGGTCTTGTTCTGGAGAACTATATGACAACCAGCTTGTTTGACCTTTCTTTCATTAGAAGGTCCCCGTGTTCTGGTGAGCGCATACCTGATTCTCTTTGGTGGTGGTCTTGTTCTGGAGAACCATATGACTACCAGATTGTTTAACCTTTCCTTCATTGAAAGGTCCCCTTGTTCTGGTGAGTGCACACCTGATTCTCTTTGGTGGTGGTCTTGTTCTGGAGAACTATATGACAACCAGCTTGTTTGACCTTTCTTTCATTAGAAGGTCCCCGTGTTCTGGTGAGTGCACACCTGATTCTCTTTGGTGATGGTCTTGTTCTGGAGAACTATATGACAACCAGCTTGTTTGACCTTTCTTTCATTAGAAGGTCCCCGTGTTCTGGTGAGCGCACACTCGATTCTCTTTGGTGGTGGCCTTCTCAGGAGGTGACAGTTGATTCACTGTTTAGTTATTGGTTTCCTGGGGGGAGGTGGGACCCTTTTACACGTTGGAATTTTTTTAATTCTTTTTACTGAAAGACTATAGAGTGCGTCCGTAAAGTATTCACAGCACTTCACTTTTTCCAGGCTTATTCCAAAATGGATTAAATTTATTATTTTCCTCAAAATTCTACAAACAATCCCCCATAATGACAACGTGAAAGAAGTTTGTTTTAAATCTTTGCAAATTTATTAAAAATAAAACACAAAAAAAAATCCCATGTACATAAGTAATCACAGCCTTTGCTCAATACTTTGGTGAAACACCTTTGGCGTCAATTACAGCCTCAAGTCTTTTTGAGTATGATGCTACAAGCTTGGCACACCTATTTCTGGGCAGTTTCTCCCATTCTTCTTTGTAGGACCTCTCAAGCTCCATCAGGTTGGATGGGGAGCGTCGGTGTACAGCCATTTTCAGATCTCTTCAGAGATGTACATTTGTGCATTCATCTTTTCCTCGATCCTGACTAGTCTCCCAGTTCCTGCCGCTGAAAAACATCCCCATCGCATGATGCTGCCGCCACCATACTTCACAGTAGGGATAGTATTGGCCTGGTGATAAGCTGTACCTGGTTTCCTCCAGGCATGACGCTTGCCATTCAGGCTAAAGAGTTCAATCTTTGTTTTCTCAGACCAGAGAATTTTGTTTCTCATTTTCTGAGAGTCCTTCAGGTTCCCTTCAACAAACTCCAGACGGGCTGTCATGTGCCTTTTACTGAGGAGTGGCTTCTGTCTGGCCACTCCCCCATACAGGCCTAATTGGTGGAGTGCTGCAGAGATGGCTGTTCTTCTGGAAGGTTCTCTTCTCTCCACAGAGAAACACTGGAGCTCTGTCAGAGTGACCATCGGGCTCTTGGTCACCTCAATGACTAAGACCCTTCTCCCCCGATCGCTCAGTTTGGCCAGGCAGCCCACTCTATGAAGAGTCCCGGTGGTTCCAAATTTCTTCCATTTACAGATGATGGAGGCCACTGTGCTCATTGGGACCTTCAGAAATGTTTCTGTACCCTTCCCCTGATCTGTGCCTCCATACGATCCTTCCTATGAAATCTACAGACAATTCCTTGGACTTCATGGCTTGGTTTGTGCTCTCACATGCACTGTGGGACCTCCTATATACAGGTGTGTGCCTTTCCAAATCATGTCCAATCAACTGAATTTAGCACAGGTGGACTCCAAACAAGTTGTAGAAACATCTCAAGGATGATCAGTGGAAACAGGAGGCACCTGAGCTCAATTCTGAGTGTCATGGCAAAGGCTGTACATGGGAGGAGCCTATGATACTTATTTACATGGGAGGAGTCTGTGATACTTATGTACATGGGAGGAGTCTGTGATACTTATGTACATGGGAGGAGCCTGTGATACTTATGTACGCGGGAGGAGCCTGTGATACTTATGGACATGGGAGGAGCCTGTGATACTTATGTACGCGGGAGGAGCCTGTGATACTTATGTACATAGGAGGACTGCCTGTGATACTTATGTACATGGGGGGAGCCTGTGATACTTATGTACATGGGAGGAGTCTGTGATACTTATGTACATGGGAGGAGCCTGTGATACTTATGTACGCGGGAGGAGCCTGTGATACTTATGTACATGGGAGGAGCCTGTGATACTTATGTACGTGGGAGGAGCCTGTGATACTTATGTACATGGGAGGAGCCTGTCATACTTATGTACATAGGAGGACTGCCTGTCATACTTATGTACATGGGAGGAGCCTGTGATACTTATGTACATGGGAGGAGCCTGTGATACTTATGTACATAGGAGGAGCCTGTGATACTTATGTACATGAGAGGAGCCTGTGATACTTATGTACATTGGAGGAGCCTGTGATACTTATGTACATGGGAGGAGCCTGTGATACTTATGTACATGGGAGGAGCTTGTGATACTTATGTACATGGGAGGAGCCTGTGATACTTATGTACATGGGAGGAGCCTGTGATAGTTATGTACATGGGAGGAGCCTGTGATACTTATGTATGTGGGAGGAGCCTGTGATACTTATGTACATGGGAGGAGCCTGTGATACTTATGTACATGGGAGGAGCATGTGATACTTATGTACGTGGGAGGAGCCTGTGATACTTATGTACATGGGAGGAGCCTGTGATACTTATGTACATGGGAGGAGCCTGTGATACTTATGTACATGGGAAGAGTCTGTGATATTTAAGTACATGGGATTTTCTTACATTTTTTAATTTTTTTATAAATTTGGAAAGATTTCAAACAAACATCTTTCACGTTGTCATTATGGGGGATTGTTTGTAAGATTTTGAGAAAAACAATGAAATTAATCCATTTTGGAATAAGGCTGTAACATAAAATGTGGAAAAAGTAAATACTTTCCGGATACACTGTATATTTTTTGAATCACTTTTACTTTAAGACTCTTTATTTATCTATTAGCGCAGCACTTTATGTATAGATATCCAATTAACTGTGATTGATATCTCATGGTGTGTCTGCTGCTTAATACTGTTAGGAGTGTTTATGCGTTACACGATCGCGGCTTTCTTTTATAGTTCTAAGTTTATATCTTTTTTAGTTGCATTAAACTGGTAATTACAAATCTGCATATCATGGGCTGGAATCCCCCCTTTTAAAGGGCATCGCCGCTCATGCCACGTTGGTTGTATGCAATTATTTTACCATTGTATTGTAACTCTTGTAGGAGATATAAGATGCATTTATAATGGAACAAAAATTTGAAATTGAAGTGCCACATCACTGCTGAGAGGTCCAGATACAACTTTATGCCAATAAGCAGTGACGGTGCGTCCATAAAGGGCGCACGGGCGCCGGCCTCTCTCTCCTTCCACCTCTCTTTTACCATAGATAGATTTATGCATTGCATGATTCTATCTATGGTCGCCGCTGCCACCCCCTATTCATGTGCCTGACCTATTTTTGGGCGCCGGGCACCTGAATTACAGCGGATAATTTCTGGAAGCGTCTGATTAGAGCCATAGGCTCTAATAGGCGTCCAAAAAGGTCAACAGCGGGCGCCATGCTGGGCGATCGCTGTTCTCTCAGTGTCATGTTAGGAAAGCGAATGAATCGCTTTCCTAACACTGAACCGCCTCTTAGCCAATCAGGTGCTCGGGTCTGTTACTTGCCACCTGATTGGTTGAAACGACAGACGCTGTGATTGGACACCACCTATCAGGCGTCCAACCATAGCAGAGGACGGGATAAGAGGACGAGAGAAGACATTGAGGAGCGTGAAGGACATCGCCGTGACCCGCTGCCCCACTGAGATAAGTGCCGGGCAGGTGGGGGATGCACAGTGGCAGCATTTGATGGGCACAGTAGTGGAAGTTGATGGGCACACTGGCAGCAATTGGTGGGCACAGTAGTGGAAGTTGATGAGCACACTGGCAGCAGTTGATGGACACAGTAGCAGTAGTTGATGGGCACACTGGCAACAGTTGGGCGCAGTAGTGGCAGTTGATGGGCACAGTGTCAGCAATTGATGGGCACAGTGTCAGCAATTCATGGGTACAATAGTGGCAATTGATGGGCACAGTATCGGCAATTGATGGGCACACTGGCAGCAATTGATGGGTACAGTAGCTGCGTTTGATGGTACAGTGGCGGCAATTTATAAGTAGTGGCTGCGTTTGATGGGCACAGTAGTGGCAATTGATGGGCACACTGGCAGCAATTGGTGGGCACAGTAGTGGCAGTTGATGAGCACACTGGCAGCAGTTGATGGACACAGTAGCAGTGGTTGATGGGCACACTGCCAGCAGTTGGGCACAGTAGTGGCAGTTGATGGCCACAGTGTCAGCAATTGATGGGCCCAGTTTCAGCAATTGATGAGCACACTGGCAGCAGTTGATGGGGCACAGTAGCAGTAGTTGATGGGCACACTGACAGCAGTTGGGCACAGTAGTGGCAGTTGATGGGCACAGTGTCAGCAATTGATGGGCACAGTATCGGCAATTGATGGGCACACTGGCAGCAATTGATGGGTACAGTAGCTGTGTTTGATGGCACAGTGGCTGTGTTTGATGGGCACAGTGGCTGTGTTTGATGGGCACAGTGGCTGTGTTTGATGGGCACAGTGGCTGTGTTTGATAGGCACAGTGGCTGCGTATGATGGGCACAGTGGCTGCGTATGATGGGCACAGTGGCTGCATTTGATGGGCACAGTGGCGGCAATTGATGGGCACAGTGGCGGCAATTGATGGGCACAGTAGCTACATTTGACGGGCACAGTGGCTGCAATTGATGTTTTTTTTTTCAGTTTGTTTGCACCCCCCAAAAATTTCAGAGGGGATATCCAAAAAGTAGCCAATGCATTTGGGGGGGGGGGGGGGCAAGAGTTCCCCCTTTTCTCAGGACTTGATTGACAACAATGTGAATAGACTTTTCCAGTGTGATTGCAAGCGCAGCCCTTTGTCAGCAGCTGGTTTGGCAGCCATAACGGTTTCATAATGGAGACTAATTGTCCTGTTATCTGCAGCTTTGACGCCAGATTTCTTCATCTCATAGTCTGAGATATCATCAAGCTGTTAAGTCACAAGCACTTGCCCATGACTGAGAGATTACATCATGATTAGTGAGGTGATTCTGCTATTTAGCAGGGCTACATTTTGTACGTTCGCCCACTGACAAAGAAACGATCAGTCTATCATTTCAATGGTCGGTTTATTTTAACATTGAGAGACAGAACATCTATAAAAAAAAAATCCAAAAACATAAAAAAAAAAGTTCTAAATTGATTTACATTTTGACGAGTGAAATAAGTATTTGACCCCTTCGCAAAACATGACTTAGTACTTGGCGGAGAAACCCTTGTTGGCAGGTCAGACTATGGCTATTATTACAGTGTTACTGACTGTTTACTAGTGTGGGGGCAATGTTGGACTGGAACAGTGATGGATGGTGATGATGACGAGTGGGGGGACAATGGTGGACATTACAGTGACTAGTGGGGGGACAATGGTGGTTATTTTCAGTGACTAGTGGGGGGCAATGGTGGACATTAGATTACAGTGATGAGTGGGGGCAATGTTGGCTATTATTACAGTGGGGGGGAGATGTCTGTGGATATTATTATTATTTTTTTTTTTTTTATCGGATTAATCGATTATGAAAATAATCGTTAGTTGCAGCTCTACATTTTACTGTATAACTGTATGTTTACTTTCATGTATTCTGTAAAACCTTTTAATAAAAACATTGAAACAAAAAAACAAAACATATTATATAGGCCATGTCAAGCTGTCAGAAGAAGAGGATTCCCACCAAGCAAACCAAGACCAGTTAGAGTCCCGGCTCTATGGCAATGGAATGGAAACGCCATTTTCTTCAGCGCGTCACAACGTTTCCAACCAAACTACAAGGACATCAGCCAGTGTGACAAACCAAGAAAGAGAGGCCAGCGAATCCCCGCAATCACAGGTACATATGTACATTCTACTCAAAGACATCTTTATCTTCTCGGGTCATCTCACTCGTTCTGTCCCTCAGGGCAGTAGCAGATGTGTATGCGTTGTGATGAGACGGGACAATCTGCATATTTTTTTGTTCGGTACATTCTACACCAAAGTCCTGATGTATTTTCAAATACTTCCCACATATTAACAGATTTCCCAAGATTGACCCCAAAGATAATAATAATGTGCCTAGAGGCCTATGCACAGCTGGGATTTTGGTCTTACTACCTCCCTAGCCGTTTTACATCTGCTTGCCAACGAGCAATGAAGTTGTGTTTTTTTTGTAGTCTAGACTCTAGACTACAAAAAAACACAACTTCATTATGTTCCCCAACATTTTTGGCACTGGGGAAGAAAATGATGCCAAGGACCGGGGGGGGGGGGGGGGGGGGGGGGCTATTTTTCGCGCGAAATGGCTGGTGTTGGCGCTTCAATCATCACGGCACCATGGTTGATATGGTGTCAGGGTGATTGAAGCAACGCATTATTTCTATTACTACATTGTAGTAATAAATTAAATAGTTCAACTTGCCATAATGTAGAATCAGTGGAAGCCCTGAGCGTGTCACTTGCTACCAGATGTGGATAGTCACTTGCCACGCTGCCTGTCACCAGATGCCGAATCTCACTTGCCACATCACCTGCCACAAGATGTGGATTGTCACTTGCCACGTTTCCGGTCACCAGTTGCGGAATGTCACTTCCCACATCACCTGCCACACTTACTGCCACAAGATGCGGATTGTCACTTTCCACATCACCCGCCATGCTTACTGCCACAAGATGTGGATTGTCACTTTCCACATCACCTGCCATGCTTACTGCCACAAGATGTGGATTGTCACTTTCCACATCACCTGCCATGCTTACTGCCACAAGATGTGGATTGTCACTTTCCACATCACCCCCCACACTTACTGCCACAAGATGTGGATTGTCACTTCCCACATCACCTGCCACACTTACTGCCACAAGATGCGGATTGTCACTTTCCACATCACCTGCCATGCTTACTGTCACAAGATGTGGATTGTCACTTTCCACATCACCTGCCATGCTTACTGCCACAAGATGTGAATTGTCACTTTCCACATCACCTGCCCTGCTTACTGCCACAAGATGTGGATTGTCACTTCCCACATCACCTGCCACACTTACTGCCACAAGATGCGGATTGTCACTTTCCACATCACCCCCCACACTTACTGCCACAAGATGTGGATTGTCACTTCCCACATCACCTGCCACACTTACTGCCACAAGATGCGGATTGTCACTTTCCACATCACCCCCCACACTTACTGCCACAAGATGCGGATTGTCACTTTCCACATCACCTGCCATGCTTACTGTCACAAGATGCGGATTGTCACTTTCCACATCACCTGCCATGCTTACTGCCACAAGATGTGGATTGTCACTTTCCACATCACCTGCCATGCTTACTGCCACAAGATGTGGATTGTCACTTTCCACATCACCTGCCATGCTTACTGCCACAAGATGTGGATTGTCACTTTCCACATCACCTGCCATGCTTACTGCCACAAGATGTGGATTGTCACTTTCCACATCACCTGCCATGCTTACTGCCACAAGACGTGGATTGTCACTTTCCACATCACCTGCCATGCTTACTGCCACAAGATGTGGATTGTCACTTTCCACATCACCCCCCACACTTACTGCCACAAGATGTGGATTGTCACTTCCCACATCACCTGCCACACTTACTGCCACAAGATGCGGATTGTCACTTTCCACATCACCTGCCATGCTTACTGTCACAAGATGTGGATTGTCACTTTCCACATCACCTGCCCTGCTTACTGCCACAAGATGTGGATTGTCACTTTCCACATCACCCGCCACGCTTACTGCCACAAGATGTGGATTGTCACTTTCCACATCACCCGCCACACTTACTGCCACAAGATGTGGATTGTCACTTTCCACATCACCTGCCCTGCTTACTGCCACAAGATGTGAATTGTCACTTTCTACATTACCTGCCCTGCTTACTGCCACAAGATGTGGATTGTCACTTTCCACATCACCTGCCATGCTTACTGCCACAAGATGTGGATTGTCACTTTCCACATCACCCCCCACACTTACTGCCACAAGATGTGGATTGTCACTTTCCACATCACCCCCCACACTTACTGCCACAAGATGTGGATTGTCACTTCCCACATCACCTGCCACACTTACTGCCACAAGATGCGGATTGTCACTTTCCACATCACCTGCCATGCTTACTGTCACAAGATGTGGATTGTCACTTTCCACATCACCTGCCCTGCTTACTGCCACAAGATGTGAATTGTCACTTTCTACATTACCTGCCCTGCTTACTGCCACAAGATGTGGATTGTCACTTTCCACATCACCTGCCATGCTTACTGCCACAAGATGTGGATTGTCACTTTCCACATCACCCCCCACACTTACTGCCACAAGATGTGGATTGTCACTTTCCACATCACCCCCCACACTTACTGCCACAAGATGTGGATTGTCACTTCCCACATCACCTGCCACACTTACTGCCACAAGATGCGGATTGTCACTTTCCACATCACCTGCCATGCTTACTGTCACAAGATGTGGATTGTCACTTTCCACATCACCTGCCATGCTTACTGCCACAAGATGTGGATTGTCACTTTCCACATCACCCCCCACACTTACTGCCACAAGATGCGGATTGTCACTTTCCACATCACCTGCCACACTTACTGCCACAAGATGCGGATTGTCACTTTCCACATCACCTGCCACACTTACTGCCACAAGATGTGGATTGTCACTTTCTACATTACCTGCCCTGCTTACTGCCACAAGATGTGAATTGTCACTTTCTACATTACCTGCCCTGCTTACTGCCACAAGATGTGGATTGTCACTTTCCACATTACCTGCCATGCTTACTGCCACAAGATGTGGATTGTCACTTTCCTCATCACCAGCCATGCTTACTGCCACAAGATGTGGATTGTCACTTTGCACATCACCTGCCATGCTTACTGCCACTAGATGTGGATTCTCACTTTCCACGTCACCTGCCACGCTTACTGCCAGAAGATGTGGATTCTCACTTTCCACGTCACCTGCCATGCTTACTGCCACAAGATGTGGATTGTCACTTTCCACATCACCTGCCATGCTTACTGCCACAAGATGTGGATTGTCACTTTCCACATCACCCGCCACACTTACTGCCACAAGATGTGGATTGTCACTTTCCACATCACCCCCCACACTTACTGCCACAAGATGTGGATTGTCACTTCCCACATCACCTGCCACACTTACTGCCACAAGATGCGGATTGTCACTTTCCACATCACCTGCCATGCTTACTGCCACAAGATGTGGATTGTCACTTTCCTCATCACCAGCCATGCTTACTGCCACAAGATGTGGATTGTCACTTTCCACATCACCCCCCACACTTACTGCCACAAGATGCGGATTGTCACTTTCCACATCACCTGCCACACTTACTGCCACAAGATGCGGATTGTCACTTTCCACATCACCTGCCACACTTACTGCCACAAGATGTGGATTGTCACTTTCTACATTACCTGCCCTGCTTACTGCCACAAGATGTGGATTGTCACTTTCTACATTACCTGCCCTGCTTACTGCCACAAGATGTGGATTGTCACTTTCCACATTACCTGCCATGCTTACTGCCACAAGATGTGGATTGTCACTTTCCTCATCACCAGCCATGCTTACTGCCACAAGATGTGGATTGTCACTTTGCACATCACCTGCCATGCTTACTGCCACTAGATGTGGATTCTCACTTTCCACGTCACCTGCCACGCTTACTGCCAGAAGATGTGGATTCTCACTTTCCACGTCACCTGCCATGCTTACTGCCACAAGATGTGGATTGTCACTTTCCACATCACCTGCCATGCTTACTGCCACAAGATGTGGATTGTCACTTTCCACATCACCCGCCACACTTACTGCCACAAGATGTGGATTGTCACTTTCCACATCACCCCCCACACTTACTGCCACAAGATGTGGATTGTCACTTCCCACATCACCTGCCACACTTACTGCCACAAGATGCGGATTGTCACTTTCCACATCACCTGCCATGCTTACTGCCACAAGATGTGGATTGTCACTTTCCTCATCACCAGCCATGCTTACTGCCACAAGATGTGGATTGTCACTTTGCACATCACCTGCCATGCTTACTGCCACTAGATGTGGATTCTCACTTTCCACGTCACCTGCCACGCTTACTGCCAGAAGATGTGGATTCTCACTTTCCACGTCACCTGCCATGCTTACTGTCACAAGATGTGGATTGTCACTTTCCACATCACCTGCCACGCTTACTGCCAGAAGATGTGGATTCTCACTTTCCACGTCACCTGCCATGCTTACTGCCACAAGATGTGAATTGTCACTTTCCACATCACCTGCCATGCTTACTGCCACAAGATGTGGATTGTCACTTTCCACATCACCCGCCACACTTACTGCCACAAGATGTGGATTGTCACTTTCCACATCACCCGCCACACTTACTGCCACAAGATGTGGATTGTCACTTCCCACATCACCTGCCACACTTACTGCCACAAGATGCGGATTGTCACTTTCCACATCACCTGCCATGCTTACTGTCACAAGATGTGGATTGTCACTTTCCACATCACCTGCCCTGCTTACTGCCACAAGATGTGAATTGTCACTTTCTACATTACCTGCCCTGCTTACTGCCACAAGATGTGGATTGTCACTTTCCACATCACCCGCCACGCTTACTGCCACAAGATGCGGATTGTCACTTTCCACATCACCTGCCACACTTACTGCCACAAGATGCGGATTGTCACTTTCCACATGACCTGCCATGCTTACTGCCACAAGATGTGGATTGTCACTTTCTACATTACCTGCCCTGCTTACTGCCACAAGATGTGAATTGTCACTTTCTACATTACCTGCCCTGCTTACTGCCACAAGATGTGGATTGTCACTTTCCACATTACCTGCCATGCTTACTGCCACAAGATGTGGATTGTCACTTTCCTCATCACCAGCCATGCTTACTGCCACAAGATGTGGATTGTCACTTTGCACATCACCTGCCATGCTTACTGCCACTAGATGTGGATTCTCACTTTCCACGTCACCTGCCACGCTTACTGCCAGAAGATGTGGATTCTCACTTTCCACGTCACCTGCCATGCTTACTGCCACAAGATGTGGATTGTCACTTTCCACATCACCTGCCATGCTTACTGCCACAAGATGTGGATTGCCTTTTTCCATATCACTTGCCATGCTTACTGTCACAAGATGTGGATTGTCACTTTCCACATCACCTGCCACGCTTACTGCCAGAAGATGTGGATTCTCACTTTCCACGTCACCTGCCATGCTTACTGCCACAAGATGTGGATTGTCACTTTCCACATCACCTGCCATGCTTACTGCCACAAGATGTGGATTGCCTTTTTCCATATCACTTGCCATGCTTACTGCCACAAGATGTGGATTCTCACTTTCCACATCACCTGCCATGCTTACTGCCACAAGATGTGGATTGTCACTTTCCACGTCACCTGCCACGCTTACTGCCAGAAGATGTGGATTCTCACTTTCCACGTCACCTGCCACGCTTACTGCCAGAAGATGTGGATTCTCACTTTCCACGTCACCTGCCATGCTTACTGCCACAAGATGTGGATTGTCACTTTCCACATCACCTGCCATGCTTACTGCCACAAGATGTGGATTGCCTTTTTCCATATCACTTGCCATGCTTACTGTCACAAGATGTGGATTGTCACTTTCCACATCACCTGCCACGCTTACTGCCACAAGATGTGGATTCTCACTTTCCACATCACCTGCCATGCTTACTGCCACAAGATGTGGATTGTCACTTTCCACATCACCAGCCATGCTTACTGCCACAAGATGTGGATTGTCACTTTCCACATCACCTGCCACGCTTACTGCCAGAAGATGTGGATTCTCACTTTCCACGTCACCTGCCATGCTTACTGCCACAAGATGTGGATTGTCACTTTCCACATCACCAGCCATGCTTACTGCCACAAGATGTGAATTGTCACTTCCCACATCACCTGCCATGCTTACTGCCACAAGATGTGGATTGCCTTTTTCCATATCACCTGCCATGCTTACTGCGACAAGATGTGGATTGTCACTTGCCACGTTGCCGGTCACCAATTGTGGAATGTCACTTCCCACATCACCTGCCACACTTACTGCCACAAGATGCAGAATGTCACTTGCCACATCACCTGTCACACTGCCTGCCACAAGATGTGGATTGCCACGTTGCCTGTCACAAGGTGCGGAGTGAGTCGAGCGCCCCTTGTGGTATATCATGCAGACAGCTGAGGGGGTAAACTACAAGTCCCAGCACACCTCACCTGTACTCCCACACACAGCTCACCTGTCACTGTTAACGTCACATCTCTGTGGGATCACCCTTCTAGATGTAGCAGGGTGTCTCCCTCCTCATGCTGCAGCGATATCACCTGGCAGAGGGAGGGTCCAGGACTCTTTCATCTGTCACTCTCTGGCTCTACCCTTCTTCAAATTCCTGCTTAGCCATCCGGGGGGCTAGAAATCTGCGCCGCTGAACAAGGACTACGTTTTCCCAGCGAGGAGCCGCAGGAGAGAGTCGATGCAGGACAGGCAGTGTGAGATGATGTCATCTCTCTGCTCCCCTCTGACCTCCAACACTGAGGCAGAGCACTGGCTTTGAGGGCGGAAAAGCAACGACGCAGGGGGTGGAGAGAGAGATGACATCTCTGCCCGCCTGCTCACTTCTTCCATCCACCCAGCGCTCTCATGCCGGCAGCCCAGCATGTCTCTTGCCGGCCGCCTGCACCCACGGCCCGCCTGCAGAAGGGCCACGGCCCGGTAGTGGGCCATGGTCCAGGGGTTGACGACCGCTGGTCTAGAGGACTCCAGCTTCTGTTTAAAAAGTGTATAACGTTTCATTTTTGTTAACCATACTCATGCTTGTCTTCCTATTTTCTTCCAACAGGATCCCTGGGAGTTGACTGCCGTCCGTGCTCCCATTGGTCAGTCTTTTACCATCTACAGCGGTGTGATCGATCCCGAGGCGGTAGACTTTTTGGCCTTTAAGCAGCATTACTGTCTTAGCTGGGGTAGTTTTATGACTTTTCTGGAGAGCTTACTAAGGTTACTCCAGGATTACGCTGTTCCTGCTGCAGTGGTAAATGGAGAGAGGATGAAGATAGCTACGTTGGATGTGGAGTTGGGTAAGGCTCCATCAATATCCCAGCTACTGTCTGTGTTGGAGAACAGATCCTGGGTTCACACGTTCTTGTACCAGCCCGGGCAACGGTACAAGGGAAGAGAAGGAAGGTCAGCAGCTGCTCTGAAGATCCAAACCTCATGGCGAGGGTATAAAGACAGAGTGGCCTACCTCGCCCACCGTCAGCAACGATGGGCCGCCGGTGTCATCGCCATTGCCTGGATGCTGTATGTGCAGAAATCCAGAGTACATAAGATGTTGCTGGAATCCAGAAACCACCATTTACAGAACTTCCGATCTAGAGCAAAGGTCAGTACCTATCCTTTATCTTTGTTCTGCTACTATACAAAGCAAAGGAGGCTATAGAGCCACTTACCTCACTTAGTGTGTCCATAAAATGCTTTGGGGTTGATTTCCTAAAAACAGAGGGGCAGATTCACAGAGAATTAGATTCTCGTAGAGTATCAGAAATACACTACGCCGCCGTTTTTTACCTGGCTCTACGTGGAATCCAGGTAGATTTTGTCCAGTAAACGACGGCGGCGTAGTGTATTTCTCCCGTCGCAATCCATCTGCGCGAGTAGGGGGCGTGAAGCATTTAAAATAGGCGCGTTCCCGCGGCGATCGAACTGCGCATGCTCCGTTCGCAAATTTCCCGCCGTGCATTGCGCGAAAACACGTCGTAGTAGCGTCGTTTACGTACATTCCTATTCCCGAACGGGTTACGTTTAAAAAAAATATATATTTTCAAATCGACGCGGGAACGACGGCCATACTTTACATGGGTTACGCACTGTTAGACCAGCAAAAAGCTCCTCTAACATTACGTAGCCAAAAAATGACGTAGGCGATTGCGAGGGACACTCGTACCTTCGTGGATCGCCGTAAAAACTCATTTGCATATCCCGACGCATGAAAACGACGCAAACTCCTCCCAGCGGCCGCAAAAATATCGCAGTGTAGATCCGAAGGCTTACGAGGACGTAAGCCTCTCGGGTCGAAGCCCGAAGCCGCCGTATCATGGTTTGAGGATTCAAACTAGTGATACGGCGCGCGAAATTTGAAATTACTCCTGTCTAACACCAGTTAGACAGGCGTAATTGCTCTGTGAATCTGGGCCAGAGCGCGCAAAATCTGGTGCAGCTCTGCATAGAAACCAAGGGGCAGATTCACAGACATTTTGCGTAGCGTAGCGTATCAGAAATACACTACGCCGCCGTTTTTTACCTTGCTCTACGTGGAATTCAGGTAGATTTTCTCCGGTAAACGACGGCGGCGTAGTGTATTTCTCCCGTCGCAATCCATTTGCGCGAGTAGGGGGCGTGAAACATTTAAATTAGGCACGTTCCCGCGGCGATCGATCTGCGCATGCTCCGTTCGCAAATTTCCCGCCGTGCATTGCGCGAAATCACGTCGTGACGTCATTCGTTGTTTATGTAGCGTACTTTACGGCCGATCCACGTCCCGACGAGTTACGTTAACAAAATAAAAATTTAAATAAATTCGAAGCGGGAACGACGGCCATACTTAACATGGGCTACGTAAAGTTAGAGCAGCAAAAAGCTGCTCTAACATTACGTAGTAAAAAATAGACGAAAACGATTGCGACGCCCGCTCGTATGTTCGTGAATCCCCGTAAAAACACATTTGCATATCCCGACGCACCAAAACGACGCGAACTCCTCCCAGCGGCCGCAAATAGATGGCAGCGTAGATCCGAAGGCTTACGAAGACGTAAGCCTCTCGGATCGAAGCCCGAAGCCGGCGTATCATGGTTTGAGGATTCAAACTAGTGATACGCCGCGCGAAATTTGAAATTACTCCTGTCTAACCCCAGTTAGACAGGCGTAATTGTTTTGTGAATCTGCCCCCAATTGTCTTCCATGTTTTGTCAAAACTTAAAGCAGAGTTCCACCCAAAAGGGGAAGATTCGCTTGTTTGTACCTCCCTGATTTTGACAGATACAGGTACCCGCTCTCACTTCCTGGTAAGATCTGCGATCTACAGTATTTTTGGCCCCTCCTCCTACCCCCCCCCCCCCCACTACTGCCTTCTGGGGTGCCGACAATATTTGTAGCTACTGACTGTTCTTTTTATTTTAACAGACTGGAGCTCCCCTTCAATTGAACAACTTGAAGTTAGAAGCTGATTAATAAAAACCTAGACCTAGCCAATTTTTCTTTATTATTTTTTTTTATATTTTACAAAGAAGAAAAAACACAGCTCACTGACTGATCACTGTGATGGCCAATCAGAGGGGTGTATGACTGACACCAGTTCTAGTGTTGTGCCTCTGCCCTCCTCCCTCTGCTATGGAATACTGGTGACTAGTGATGAATTTGGGTTCGGTCAAAACGCAAGTTTGTCCGAACCCAGACGTTTTCTGTCATTGCTGGACCAGTGATCTGCACGCGGGAGATTCTCCACCCCGCAGCTATTGTACACAAAGGGGCAGGGTTGCTCGTGATATCGTTGGCCTTATATGAGCACGTGACCCTATTAGGTCAATGATGTCACCCGCATCCCTTTGTATACATGCAGCTGCAAGGTGGAGAATCTCACACCCACAGCACATTAACACTGACCCCGCGTAAATGACGCGTCGAACGTACTGCGCATGCGCCGGCCGTGAACGTAGCCCAGTGCGCATGCTCCAAATCACGTCGCAAATAGTCAATGAAAACGACGTGAACGTAACTTACGCCCAGCCCCATTCTGAATCGACTTACGCAAACGACGTACAATACGACGCTGTCCCGACGTCCATACTTAACATTGGCTGCTCCTCATATAGCAGGGGTAACTTTACGCCGGGCGTAAGCCTAACGTAAACGACGCAAATAGATACGCCGGCTGCAACTACGTTCGTGAATCGGCGTATCTAGCTCATTTGCATATTTGACGCGTAAATTGACGGAAGCGCCACCTATCGGCCAGCGTAAATATGCAACTAAGATACGACGGCGTAAGAGACTTACGCCGCTCGTATCTAAGCAAAATTCCGGCATATCTTGCTTTCTGAATACAGAAAAAAGATACACCGGCGCATCTTAGAAGTTACGCGGCGTATCTCGAGATCCCCCGACGTATCTTCTTACTGAATCTAGCCCAACATGTTTTTGGGGAAACACCTTCCCCTTCATTAAGGCTGTGATGGTGGCTGTGGTCAGAGCTGATCCTCTACTGTCGAATAGTAGAGTACCAGCATATCTACTATGCCAGGAAACTGGGACTATATATATATATATATATATATATATATATATATATATATATATATAGTGAATTTAATAATAGTAAAACAAAAGACATCCAAACACCAGCAAACATAACTCCACAAAGTAATGCAAGGCTTCCTCGCTGGTGTGGATTGTCGTGCTCGCCCCCCTCCCTTGGACTACAGGAGAGTCAGGACACTCTCTACATTGCAGATAGAGAAAGGAGCTGTGTGTTAGTGGGCATCCTGACTCTCCTGTAGCCCAAGGGAGGGGGCGAGCACGACACTCCACACCAGGGAGAAAGCCTTGCATTACTGTGTGGAGTTACAGACAGAAGATCAGGAAATTAGGATTTCTCAGAAAAAATAAGGACATTTAAAAGCACCTGAAATCTGCACACTGTATGCAGTGCACCCCTGAACTCTGCACACTGTATGTAGTGCACCCCTGAACTCTGCACACTGTATGTAGTGCACCCCTGAACTCTGCACACTGTATGTAGTGCACCCCTGAACTCTGCACACTGTATGTAGTGCTCCCCTGAACTCTGCACACTGTATGTAGTGCACCCCTGAACTCTGCACACTGTATGTAGTGCTCCCCTGAACTCTGCACACTGTATGTAGTGCTCCCCTGAACTCTGCACACTGTATGTAGTGCTCCCCTGAACTCTGCACACTGTATGTAGTGCTCCCCTGAACTCTGCACACTGTATGTAGTGCACCCCTGAACTCTGCACACTGTATGTAGTGCTCCCCTGAACTCTGCACACTGTATGTAGTGCACCCCTGAACTCTGCACACTGTATGTAGTGCACCCCTGAACTCTGCACACTGTATGTAGTGCTCCCCTGAACTCTGCACACTGTATGTAGTGCTCCCCTGAACTCTGCACACTGTATGTAGTGCACCCCTGAACTCTGCACACTGTATGTAGTGCTCCCCTGAACTCTGCACACTGTATGTAGTGCTCCCCTGAACTCTGCACACTGTATGTAGTGCACCCCTGAACTCTGCACTATTTACGCAGCACACCCTGAATTCTGCAGTCTGTGTGTAACCCTGTCAGGAAGGATGGTTGAGGGAGCCCGATTTATATTTTTTCTTGTATGTAACCCCCTCCCTGAACTCTGCACTCTGTACTTAACGCACTCCTGGGGCCAGATTCTCATAGAATTTCGCTTGCGTATCGTAAGCCATTTACACTAGGCCGCCGCATCGTACTAGAGCAAGTGCCGTATTCTCTAAGCATTTACTCCGTAGTTTGCGTTGGTGTAGCGAAAATGGCCCAGCGTAAGCCCGCGTAATTCAAATGAGGCGGCTTGTATTTAAATTAAGCGAGCCCCCGCGTCGTACGAACTGCGCATGCGCCGGCCAGGGAAAAAGCCCAGTGCGCATACTCCAGCTCACGTCGGAAAGCGTCGTTGAAACCGGCGTCAAAACGACGTGATCGTCACTACGCAATGCCCCTATTCGCGAACGAGTTAGTAAAACGACGTAAGCGACGGAAAAAGCCGACGCCGACCCGACGCCATACTTAACATGGCATCTGACGGCATCCGACGGTACTTCGTAAGGTTACTCCACATAGAAGCTGGGGTAACCTTACGCGGACGAAAACGACGTACGCGACGACAGGGCGGCGTAAAAGCGATCGGGAATCGGCGTACTAGCCTTATTTGCATATGCAAATGAGAAAACAACGTAAAGGCCACCTAGTGGCCGGAGTTGTCATTACACCTACGATCCGCAAGTGTAATGGTTTTACACTTGTCGGATGTTGAAGCGTATCTATGCAAAAGTGATGCTAAGCATCACTCGCATAGATACGAGGCAAAAAAAACGGCGATAGGATGGGGTATCTGAGATACTCAGTCGTATCGCCGCTGAGAATCTGGCCCCTGGTATTTAAAGCGGATCTCCACCCAAAAATTTTTTTTAAAGCCAGCAGCTACAAATCCTGCAGCTGCTGACTTTTAATATTAGGACACTTACCTGTCCTGGAGTCCAGCGCCATCCACAGCAGAGGAAAAGCGATCGCTCGTCACTCTGTTGCCCCCACCGCCATCCTCGGTGAGGGAACCAGGAAGTGAAGCGCTCCGGCTTCACTGCCCGATTCCCTACGGCGCATTCGCGAGTCGCGCAGTGCCATCCTCACCGGACCCTGTTATGTTCTGGGAGCCGAGTGTTTCCCAGAACACAACAGGCGGGGGTGGGAAGTGACACACTACCCGCAGACTCCCCGCAGTGAGGACTCCCAGAAGTGGGTGCAAATACCTAAAAAGTGTTTGGGGACCCGGGTCCTGCCCCAGGGGACATGTATCAATGCAAAAAAAAAGTTTTAAAAACTGCAGTTTTTTCGGGAGCAGTGATTTTAAATGACTTTGTACCCTTCAGAAATGACACTTTGTGCAGGGACAGTTCTAAGCACGGGAAACAAGCACTACTTTACAGGCATACTATAGACACCTCCCAGGTATGAAATTTAAAGGAATATTTCACTTTTATTGTTTCAATTTAAGCATTATTAACCACTTAAGGACCGCCTACTGCACATATACGTCGGCAGAATGGCACGGCTGGGCACATCAACGTATATATACGTTGGTTTTAGTACCCAGCCTGGTCCGAAGCTCCAGGACCGGGACCGTGGGACTCGCGGACCCGATCGCCACTGCAGTGCGGCGATCCGTCCCTGGAGCTGTAGAACGGGGAGAGCCGTGTGTACACACAGCTTCCCCGTGCTTCTCTGTGGCCGCAGCATCGATCACGTCATCCCTGTTATAGGGGGACGTGATCGATGACGTCACACCTACAGCCACACCCCCCTACAGTTGTAAACACACACACAGGGAACACTGAAAGTCACGCCCGTGACCCGGTCCGATTCGCGGACCTGATCGCCGCTGCAGTGCGGCGATCCGTCCATGGAGCGGAAGAACGGGGAGAGCCGTGTGTAAACAGGGCTTCCCTGTGCTTCTCTGTGGCCGTAGCATCGATCGTGTCATCCCTGTAATAGGGGGACGCGATCGATGACGTCACACCTACAGCCACACCCCCCTACAGTTGTAAACAAACACATAGGTCACACATCCCCTACAGCGCCACCTGTGGTTAACTCCCAAACTGCAAATGTCATTTCCACAAGTAAACAATGCAAGTTAAATGCATTTTTTGCTGTGAAAATGACAATTGTCCCAAAAATGTGTCAAAATTGTCCGAAGTGTCCGCCATAATGTCGCAGTCACGAAAAAAATCACTGATCGCTGCTATTAGTAGTAAAAAATAAATTAATAAAAATGCAATAAAACTATCCCTTATTTTGTAAACGCTATAAATTTTGCGAAAACTAAGCGATAAACGCTTATTGCAATTTTTTTTTTACCAAAAATAGGTAGAAGAATACGTATCGGCCTAAACTGAGGAAAACATTTTTTTAATATATATTTTGGGGGGATATTTATTATAGCAAAAAATATTGCATTTTTAAAAAAAATTGTCGCTTTATTTTTGTTTATAGCGCAAAAAATAAAAACCACAGAGGTGATCAAATACCACCAAAAGAAAGCTCTATTTGTGGGGAAAAAAGGACGCCAATTTTGTTTGGGAGCCACGTCGCACGACCGGGCAATTGTTAGTTAAAACGACGCAGTGCTGAATCGCAAAAAGGGGCAAGGTCCTTTACCTGCATTTTGGTCCGGGTCTTAAGTGGTTAAAATCACTGCTCCCGAAAAAACTGACGTTTTTTAAAAATAATGTTTCTTTATCGTACATCACGGGACACAGAGCGGCAATCCATTACTATGTGGGTTATAGAGTCTACCTTCAGGTGTGGACACTGGTGTAATTAACTACACAGGAAGTTCCCTCCCTATATAACCCCTCCCATACTGGGAGCTCCTCAGTTTTTTCATCAGTGTCTAAGGTGTTGGTCACGAGTGAACATGTGCTCTTAGGAGCTCCACTGGAGGGATCCATGCTGGATGTAAAAAACCTCCATAAATCCGGATCCGTCCAAGGTGCTTCATAGCCAAAGTGGACGGTACCCGGGCCTCGGTACGAAGAACGAGGTTTAGCCTATAATGCCTCTCTGCGGAGGGCTGTATCCTGGGTTCCAGAACTTTGTGCCTTCTAAGGACCAAATGTTTTTTCTGCTGCCAGGATGCTATATAGGTCCAGGGGAGTTGGTGTTCCTGCCATGGACCCCGGTCCCTGAAGGTCTAGGACAATACCCACGGTGAAGGGGGAAGATTGGGCCTCTTGCTTGGCAATACCCTGCAGCGTGGAGAAGGTAAGAGGAGGGCCTACGGGACTTGGTTCGACAGTAGGTCCTCCGTGGGGGACTTGGGTCTCGCCTATATTATGCTTCTATGCATGGGCAATGTAAACCACTATGTCTTCTGAGACAGGATGGCTCAGGGCACCCATACACCTCCCCTAGCCGGCATGCAGCCTGGCCCACCATGTCTGTTAGACAGGATGGCTGCAGTACCTATATATCTCCCCTTGAAGGGGCCGGTACATAAATAAAAAAAATAAATAAAAAAAAATATGCCCTTAATCCTATACAAAGGATTGTCTTCCGTGAGTAGTTGCAAGTCTTATCTGTGTTTCCACTACTATGGGCAGTAGAAGACCTGCCTGATGTTTTTGCTTACCATGCTTTCCAGAAAACGGAAGCTTAAGTGTTAGCTGATCTATTGTGTCCCACTTCCTCCGCTTCAGGCTCTACCATGTTGCACATGCTCACGGGCTCAGTGCAGTCGCAGAGAAGGCTCTTCAAAGGGCCCGGACGTCAGAGCTCTGTAAAGCTAGGGGGACACAAACGTAAGCACCTTGTGTGAGTTGGATACAGATTCATCTAAGACGCCTACTCGCATCTAGCTGTGCAGATTAGCAGGCATTGTGTCAGACTAAATTCAGCTATTTGATGCACCTGGGTTAAGTGCCTCTGCTTTAGCTTAGGACTTGGTCTCCCCATTGAATAAGGTCAGGGGTAGGAATATAAAGAGGGATCGCCACCTGAACCTGGTGGACCCTTATTCTCCTCTGAAGAGACTTAAACAGCTCATAGATTGAGCCATCAGACCTGTCAGGCAATGCAGCCTTCCCCCAACATTGCAATCACTCTGCATGTGTTTTGCAAGAAAAAAAAAAAAGGGGGGTGTCCCCCTTTTCCTGCTTTAATCCTGAAACAAAGGGATTAGAAAGCTTGGGGATAAAAGTTTCACTGTCAGAGGACAGGAGACAGGAGCTGCAGCCTAATAAGGAGAAGCTATCAAAAGCCCTACATGTTCTGATTACACCTCTATCTTCTCCTTAGAGTGTAAAGAGAGGTTTTCCTATAGGTGGCTAGTAAGACCTCCATATAATCCTCAGCCTGGTGTCGGCTTCAGGCTAACCAAATGCATCGGAGGGATGCACAGTTGCGGGCACACATTGCTAATGTCTCTTAATTGAGGAAACGCACATCTGCAGAGGATAATTTCCTCTTTACCAGTCCGCATGTTGCATAACATACATGAGTTTGGAATGCATGTGGGATAAAAACAAGTAACAGAGCAGATTCTATTGTGGATCGCATAAACATACATGTTTCTGTCTATATGGTGCTGCATGTTTCCACAAAAGAGGTCGCATAAAAAATGCTTGTAATGCTGAATCGCATAAAGACGTTTGTAGGCATAAAAATGCTGAATCACACATGATTACCTGATCACCCAAGTCCTTGTTTCCCCCAAGGATGTTTGGTTACACAGAAGAGGTTTGTTTCCACAGAAAGGCCTAAAATCGCATAAAGTTGCTTGGATGCAAAAAAGATGCTGGATCACATATGGTTAACTGATCATCAGCGTCCT
This sequence comes from Rana kukunoris, assembly GCA_029574335.1. NCBI lineage: Eukaryota > Metazoa > Chordata > Amphibia > Anura > Ranidae > Rana > Rana kukunoris. Next base: position 7,309,591 of record CM056051.1, on the reverse strand, counting down.
GGATTACCCAAGGATGTTTGGTCACACAAATAGGCTTGTTTCCACAAAGGTACCTAAAGTCGCATAAAGATGCTTGTATGCATAAAAATGCTGAATCGCATAAAGGATGCTTGTATGCATAAAAAGGTTGAATCACACAGGATTACATGATCACCCAAGTCCTTGATTCTCCAAGGATATTTGGTCACGCAAAGAGGCTTGTTCCCACAGAAATGCCTAGAATCGCATAAAGAGGCCTGAAGGTATAAACATGCTGAATCACACAGGATTACATGATCACCCAAGTCCTTGATTCCCCAAGGATATTTGGTCACGCAAAGAGGCTTGTTCCCACAGAAATGCCTAGAATCGCATAAAGAGGCCTGAAGGCATAAAAATGCTGAATCACACAGGATTACCCGATCACCCAAGTCCTGGATTACTCAAGGCCTAAAGGGATCGCTTAAAGATGCTTGAATGCAAAAAGAAGCTGGATCACACATGGTTGTTGGATCAACAGAGTCCTGGATTACCCAGGGATACTTGATCACATACAGAGGCTTGTTTCACAGAAATGCCTAAAGTCGCATTAAGATGCTTGGGTGCATAAGGATGTTGGAACGCACAGGGGTGCTTGGTCACACAAGGGTTCTTGTCCGCACAGTAGTGCTTAAAATGCATAAGATGTTGATCGCATGGAAGATGCTGAATCGCATGCATGGTTACTTTAAAGTTGCACATGGTGGCTTAATTAAGCAATACAGGATGCCTTGTGTTTGCATAGAGATACGTGTCTGCATGGGTTCATGTTGCACATTGTTGCATAACACGTTTATAGCACATGCTTGCTTGCTTGCAAGGATGCTCGTTCCAGAGCACACATGCTATATGCATGTTTGGCGTGAGACATATTTATATGATTTCATGCTTCCATGAACACACGCTGCCATGTACACACGCCTCCATTGAGGCATATGGCTTTAACACTTGCCACATACACATATGGGGAGCCAGTTGCATATGTGTTTAATTACTTGGGACTGCAGAGGTTGTCTGCGTTGTGCAGGGGAACAGCACTATCTCCAGTTGGTGGTCTTGCCCTTTTGGGTTAGCCTCCGTGTCTGGGTTGTCAGGGTGCTAGGGCCCGCCTCTAGCAGGTCTGTAGGCCCAGGGTATAGCAGTAATGGCATACGGAAGCAGACTCCTGCTGATGGATCAGTCAGCATAATGGCTGGACCTAAGGGTGTCCAGCATGGTCAGGTATCTGGATCTCCTGGGTTAGGATTCCAGTCTAAAGATACATTCTTCATTGACAAGAAGCTGGGTATGTTTTGCACCAGGAGAGTACTTTTGGCCTAAGACAAGACCATCGCTAGAAGAAAGCTGGTCTAGGTGGTTACGGCAAGAAACAGTTCCTTACTTTTGGCCTTCTGCTTAAGGCACTAGAGAAGATGCTGCTTCATTCAAGACAGTTCCCTATACTTTTATTCAGGACTGTTCTAAACAGTATTGTGTTGGCCTAGAAGGAGTGGATCTTGACCTAGCATTATCCAAAGAACCGGTCCCAGAGATAGGCTGGAATTCCTCTTGGTGGTTCTTAACTAAAGGGTTTGCCAGGTCAGGAAGAGACCTTGGCCCAGGGGAAGTAGTCGAGCTCCAAGGGAGCCTTATCTGTCAGCTAGAGCTACCGATGGAGCATCTGGCTTAGGGGCCTGAACGTTCAGGGGCTGGTTGGTTCGGTCAGAGTTCAATCAGACTATACCATATTAAGTGATTTACTTAATTTACCAAGGAGGAGCTTGTGCCTTGCCTATTGACATTCGTCATTTCATGAAATGCAGAATTGGCAGGCGATTCGCTGTAGCCGTCAACAAGTGTCTCCGGGAGAATGACCTCTACACCCCGACTGTTTTCCTGACCAAGGGCCACAGAAATAGTACCCTGTACATAAGATGTATTGGCGTCCAGGCTCAACAAGAAATTGAACAGCTTGAGGTCAAGGACAAGGGATCCACCCGCATGCGGGGGCAGATGTGTTAGTAATCTGGTGGGACCAGTGGTCACTGGTTATGTCTCTCCCCCCAGTGCCGTGGCGTTTGTGGCGTCCATGCAACATTAGAGGATGGCGGAAGCTGGCCTGATTACTCCGGCATAGCCCTGACGACCTTTTCTGTGCAGGAACAGTAGGGGTGGTAGTAGAGGACCCACGGTCCCTTACATCTTGTCCAGGCCTACTTCGAAGGGGGTATTACATCCTGTCGTGCAACAGGTGAATTAATGGTCTGGCTATTTTAGCCCACATTTTTCAGGATCAGGGTTTTTAGAATCAACGGCACTTCCTTGATTCATACAGGAAGGCTGGCCTCCAGGACCAGATATCCCAGGATCGGGAGAGCCCATGTTCCTGGTATGAAACAGATGGTGGCATCCTTGGAAGTTTGTCAAAGATAAAATTCCTGCCTTCCTGCATTTGGAAAGGAGACGGAGCTAGCCTTAAGTTACATCAAGGATCCGATCTCGGCCTTGCCTCCAAAGGTCGCTTGCTTCACACTCTTTGTTCCGAGCCATTATACAAGGGGTGACACGCATAAGTCCACCAGTTTAGTCGCCCTTGTGCTTGGAGGATTGGCTCTAGTTTTGTCGGCTTACAGGGTCAGCTCTGTGGGCCGATGCACCATATTTCCCTTCAGCCTTTAACAAGGGAATTGGTGTTCTTGGTTGTGGTAGCCTCCAAGAGAGTTTCAGTATTGGCGACCTCTTGGTATAAAACCTTACTTATTCTTACTAGTAGGGTGATGGTAATCCTCACCCAGCCTTATTTACTAGAAGGATCTAGTGTTCATTTGAATCTAGATATTCTTACCTCCCCCTTTTTTCAAAACCTTGTTTTCGGAAAAAAGGTTATTGCTTTCTCTCAGTAGAGATGAGAGCAGTTAAATATCTATCTGAAGGTTCAGATATAGAAATCTGAAGTTTTATTGTGCTGCCAGAAGACCCTAGAAGTTGGCAGGCAGTGTTCAGTTCCGCTATTAAAATGGTTACACTCTCTCTCCTTGGAGTAGAAGGGTCAAGGCCTATCTGAAGCGGCTGCTCGGATACGGAAAGCTGATGTTATTGCGCTACCAGGAGGCCCCAGGAAGGGGCAGGCAGCGTCTAAAATCAACTGTTTTCAAGATTGATTCATCAGGGTATTATTCAGGCTTGTGGTTCGGAGAGTGGGACTCCCCCCTGTTTCTTGGGGGGGGGGGGTGCTCCGTACCAGGATAGTAAGCGATTTATGCGCGATGCTTTACCGAGCCTTTATGACGCAGATTTTCAGGGCCGCAACTTAGCGTCTGTGCTTAGGTTCACTGATTCTTGTCAGATGTACATAGGAGGGCAAAAGGATGCAGCTTTTTGGCGCAGTATGCATCTGGCAGCATTATAGATCCTCACATCTGATGGCGGCCTGCGTTGTTTGTGTCTCCCTCCCCTCAGTAAGCATTGCTTTCGGACATCCCACATAGTAATGGCTATGCGCTCTGTGTCCCGTGATGTACGATAAAGAAAATAGGATTTTTTATGACAGCTTACCTGTAAAATCCTTTTCTTGGAGTACATCACGGGACACAGAGCTCCCGCCCCTCTTGTTTGGGGATATTGGGACACTTATTGCTTTGCTACAAAAACTGAGGAGCTCCCAGTATGGGAGGGGTTATATAGGGAGGGAACTTCCTGTGTAGTTAATTACACCAGTGTCCACACCTGAAGGTAGACTCTATAACCCACATAGTAATGGATTGCCGCTCTGTGTCCCGTGATGTACTCCAAGAAAAGGATTTTACAGGTAAGCTGTCATAAAAAATCCTATTTTTGCATTGGTACATGTTCCCTGCGGCAGGACCTGGGTCCCCAAACACTGTTTATGACAATAACTTGCAGGGTGTTCTGCGCGTTCTGCGACCGCGAACACCCCACATTGTTCGCTGTTCAGCAAACAGCCAGTGTTCGAGTCGAACGTGAGTTAAGAAGCTCATCCCTAGTTAAGACCCTCCCATTGTTCGTGAAATTTGACCACACCCACTATTTATTTTATGCGGTTGGAGGGTGTATGTTAGGGCCGGGGGGTGGAACAACGAGAAAAAAAAGCCCTGAGTAAGGGCTCTTTCACACGGGGCGGATCAGTAATGATCCGCCCCGTGCACCTCCCCCGCTGAGCCGGCGGATGACAGGGCAATCCCCGCACACTGTACAAGGACCGCCCTGTCTTTTCTCCGCTTTTCCCTATGGGGGGGATCGGATGAACACAGACCGTCTATCCGTGTTCATCCAATCTGTCAGACGGATGGAAAAGTAGGTTTTTCCTCCGTCACACTTTGGCGGATCGGAACGGGTCGGATGTCAGCGGGCGACCATAGAGGAGCACGGATCGCCCGTTCAGGTCCGCCTAAAAAACTGTCAGGCGGATCTGAACAGGCGCCTCGTGTGAATGAGGCCTAAGAGTATCTGCTGTCTGGTATTGTGCGGGGGGGGGGGGGGGGGAGCACAGATTGCACGGCCTGTGTACATTTCACAATCAAACCTCTTCTCACTTACAGGGGGATTAAACACCTCTGCGCTGTCATTGCTCTGTCAAGAAGTATTTAACACGGCCTTTTAATTAGTGCGCACCATTTCATTTATATTTGCTTTACCTCCCACCTACCCCCCCCACCCCACACTTTCCGTGTTAATTCATATTCTTTTAATTAAAGCGAGTACGGCCTTAATCTTCCCTCACCAGCCGCATCATGCAGCCGCCTAATTAAATTAATTGGGGAGGGGGGGGGGGGCGCGGAGATGTTTTTAAAGCATATAATTAAATCAATTAATATAATTTAAGCTTGGATTAACCGTACGGCAGGATGAAGGAAAGGAAGCTTAAGACCCCCCTCGCCCTCTCCGATAAGTGTGTTCCAGACTGCCTCTCTCACTCATTGCTCTTCCCTTGATTTTTTAGCATCTGGCATCCAACTGGAATCACATCAGGACGTGCAGGAGGAGCATTATCCATATCCCATCATTAGGTAAAGAGCTCTTAGCCTCCAGATCTATCAGCCACCTCTATTACCCAGCACATTACGCTTCCCTGATTGAGTTCAGCGCGGGGACCTTCTCTTATTCAGATGGGTCTCTGCAGGAAAATGTTCTCGACATGATGAGAGTGATATTACCAGACCCGCACTAGAAGCGGCGTTTAATTCGGGGAGTTAAACAAATAAACTCATTATGGGATGTGGGGGATAAGGAGGGAGACGAGCAGCCGAGGGGCCATTTCTGATAATTTGCTTTTCATCTGTGTGAAATGAGTTAAGAGTCTTCTGTGTACATATATGTGTGTGTGTGTGTGTGTGTGTGTGTGTGTGTGTGCGTGTATGTGCGTGTGTATCTGGCTGTGTATGTATGGATACGGGTTTTATAGGAATGGTGTGCATATGCCAATATGTGCCTATGGTTCTCTTTCCATATCCACCCTTTTTTCTATATATTTTTTTGCATTTGTGTGTATGTATAGGTGTATGGGTTTTGTGTGTCTGTGCGTGTATGTGTGTGTGTATCTAGCTGTGTAGGTATGTATGGATACTGGTT